>KZ808780.1:18453-33019 GCA_000696205.2 Oncopeltus fasciatus
ATTTTTATTACTGAGTAAATAGCAGACTTCTTAGTGCTCTATGAAGATGAATAAATAGTTCATATTTATAAAATTTATCAAAAAGTAGATGAATATTTTTTTTTTATATTTAGGCCAAATATATATGGAATGATTTCAACAATGGCATATATTCATTTATTACAAGCGATTAAACAAGGCGTGCCAGTGTCTTTTTTTAAACACAAACATACGCGGCGCACACTCACACACACAAAAAGACGGACACACGCAGACCGCACACAACACACGCTTATTTCTGAAATTTCATACATAAGATATCTACAGGTAAAGTCAGGTCATTAATAATTCTGATCAGCGTGAAAAAGGAGAATGATGAATACACATTAGGAGTAGAAGAAACCAGAGAGGCCTCAATGGATAAATTTTTTTATTGGAAAATGATGAAGCCCTTGCTAAGCTAAGAGAGAATATTAGAGATAAGACACTGTAAAATACTTAATATTTTTTTTTGCTGTGTTAGCCTCCCTTGTAACCACTTAGGGTCATTGGAGGGAGGGGCTATCTAGAGGTTGCCACCCCATTTTGAACACCCATGGCTCAGGACAAGCTTCTATATTATAAATAAAAGATTGACCTGGGCGGGAATTGAACCCGCAGCGTCAGGATTGCGAGACCCGTACGGATCCCCTGAGCTAACCTGCCGCCCCAGACTTAATATTTACAGAGAGTGAAATACTTTTTTGTTACAACCCTTTTAAGCATAAAGCTCTGGGTATGAATGGGATTTCAAAAGATATATTAGGAAAAATTATAGATACGATTTCCAGGGCTATAGTGGTTTGTAAATTGGATGCTTCACTAGAGGCTATTTATCTTCCGAGAGGAAACATGCCGCTGTCAAGGTTATGGTAAAGTCCAGGAAAAAAATTTGAATACTTTGGATAAGTTTGGAAGTTTATGCCCTTTGCGATTTCTCTTCTTAATGGATAAAGTGTCATACATGTGTAGAAGAACTGACAGGACCTTTAACCCGTCTTCTAATAAAAAAAATGAATTCCTTTTAAAGGAATCTTTAACCCGTAGTAATACTGTTTTTCTTCAATGCCGAAGATGTAGTATAGATTACGGCTTCAGTAGAAAAATTACATGAGGCCTTAATAGAATGCTACGATGAAATCAGTTGAAAAGGAATGCGTATTAATACCAACAAAAGCAAAATCCTGCAAGTAGAAAGGTATCAGGAAAATGTAGCCAACTACCAGATATTTAACACTGTTGCAGAGAAAAAAGAGGTGGGCAAGGATTTTCCACTTTTTCAAGACAGTAAACCAACCTATATTACGACAGGCAGAAAACCAGGCTAAAACAAGGTCTCTGCAAAGAACGACTGGAAAAACAAGGAGAGACTGCTTACGGAATAAAAGAACCCATCAGGACCTCGGGATAACCACTATAAACCCACTTTAGTTTTCACTTTTTATCCAGGGGTTCAAGTGGTTTGGCCATGTTGTCAGCATGTATGAGAGAATAAGAAGTGGTCTGCAGAGTATTTGTTCCCGTGTCACGTTTAGTGGGTGAGAGCACATTCCAAGGAATATGGTAATGAAGAATCAGATACACTAGCTAAACAACAGCATAAGATCCCTCTCTCGTAGAATGGTATTAAGTGGCCTCTAACTCTTATTATTGAACATGAAAAGCTCTCTAGGATTAGTTAATTAAATTAACTAAATAATAGTTAAATTAAATAAATAAAAATCTATTAATAAAATAACAAATGTCATACACAAAAATCACTAAAATCGCACAAAAGGAGTTTGTGAACAAGAGAAGTGACCACGAGGCGACCATAATAAATACAACAGTTGCCGAAGTGAATCGTTCGTTATGACTCGTTCAAAGTTCAACATCGATAAATATAGAAGGTGACAAAACGAACGTATGTACTTGTTGTTTACATACATGGTCGCCTCGCGGTCGGTTCTCTAGATAGAAAGCTGCTTTTGTGCGTTTTTAGTGATATTTGGGAATGACATTTTTTATATTATTGAAGAAACTTTTATTTATTTATAGCTGGAACTGTTATTTTTATTATTATCAGCATTTTTATTTATAATTTCGTAGAGTTAATGAACTCTACTGAACAATATAATGATATTGTTATTTTCACCACTAACCTGTCTCTTTATTCATCCACAGAGTTTTATTTAATAATTTGTTATTAAAATAACTATCGGTCCTTTGACATCCTAAATAAAAAGAAAACACTAAAAAGAGAATAATTAGAAAAAGCCACGTACCATTTACAAAATATTACCAAATAAGCCAAATTAAATTCTGATACTAGGAAATTGAATATGCATTAAAGGGAGATTTTAATTGAAACTAAATATAAATTAAAAATAGAATCTTTTAATGGTACATAAATTATAATAAAGCACCTGGTTGACCTTCCCATAGTCAATAATAAAAACTTACCATAGTAAGGAGCATATTTATTGCATAAAACAAATATGTTTCCATACATCGTAATTAATGAAGTATTACACATTTTAGATAAGCAAAAGTAAAAATAAATAATACATTATAATTTACATTTCAAACTAATTTATAAATTGAGAAAATTATAAGCGATCATGTGGGATTAAAATAAAAATCTAGACTATTAAAATCTAGCTGTGGAAGATATATTATAGAGAAGGAATCTGCTGTAAGTTGTTAGGCTCCTGACTGAGAAAAAGAAGGGTGTTTGAGCTCTGATGACGTTCATTGTCTGGACAGTATCGGGGAAACTAGCAGGCAAGGTTCTTATTTATGGGTTACAGCATAGCTAAAGCGTTCCGTGAGGGACACCCAAGATGGCGCATTGGATTGGCTTGCCCAATGCCATGTGTGTGTAAAATAGGATGGTTATCTATAAATAGCCCCTTCCCCCGTTACATTCATTTCATTTACCTTTTGCCCCTATCCGTATGATATAAATAAGCAATAATCATAATGAACCTTTTTTTTTTTTNTTTTTTTTTAATATGTGCTATCCTTCCTTTCAACCACTTGGGATCATAGTAACCTTTATTGGTAAAAGCTTGCCCAGGTCGGGATTTGAATCCGCTAAGCCAGGGTTGCGAGACCCGAACGGATCCCATGAGCTACCCCGGCGACCCCAATGAATCATTTTTATCTACTATATTTCCATGGGGAGCGTTCCAAACTTCTTTCTGAACGTACACTTTGGCTTGGATTCTGCTGAATATTTTAAAACACCTGAATTTTTAAAAATGAGTTAGCACCTTTTTTTTAGGAAGGGGTATAAAGTTCAGGATAACAATGTAACAGGCTGAAGCTATTTCGAAAAAAAACAAAGGTAGTAGAACGTTTTTATTCAATGTTACTATTGGTTACTGAAATACTGAATGAATTATCAGGTAATTAAGGTATTATAAATGCCGTAAAATAACTTTCATGTAGGTTATAGTCTGAAAATTTCTAAGCATATTTCATAGGTTTGTTTTATATTTAAATTATATATCATTATTTTTTCCACAGGTTTATTGACTATAAATTCCAAATAAAGAAAATCAACATTAATTTATGTTAATTTCATAGATATTAATAAGATTTTTACAAGCTAGTGTAAGTGAATTGAATGTTTACTAACTTCAAAAAAAGTAAGTTTAAATTAACAAATAAAAAAAAATACTAATAGTATCAGAGATTATACAAAAAAATCATAGATATATGTATAATTTTTCTTTCAAAATACATTGAAACAAACACTTAATCCAATAATTATTACAAACACTTAAAAATTTGGTAATTTTCGTGGATAGACCATAACATGCAAATTTACTTATAATCAAAATGTTATATTATTTAAATTTATACATCTTAATTCCCATTATGACCAAATCTTTAGGAAGAACATCTCAATGCTTTTTTTTGTTTAAGGCAGTACATTATGAGCAATATCCAGGAGCTACTTTAAGAATTTCCCAGATTAATTTGTAAAATTAAATAAATTATTTAAATAAAATAATGAATTTTGTCATTAGAATGAATTAAATTAGTTTTTTCTTTCATTTCAACTTATTCATAAAAAACAAAAATAATAATTAAAAAATCCTTTTTTTTTTTAATTGATCAATAAATGGGAAATAATACGTCGGATCACGTCACTATGACCCTTCTCCCCCACCCCAGAGAAATATTTTGCCGCTGGGAATAACAGATTACAAAAATAGTAAAGATACTGGGCCATGTCGTTTGATAAATTTAAATAAAATAAGAAGAATTGGAAAGCACAGTAAAAAAAATACCTAATAAATGGCGTAACACATTTCATTCAACGAAAAGGTCAAATAAACCACAGACACAGTATTAAACTGTGAATTCTTGACTGTGAAAAGTTTAATTCTTTTTTTTTTTTTTTTTTAATTCTTTAAGTTTTATGAATGAAAGTTGTTAAATTATCTTTGTGTTACAGAATGAAAGTAGAATCGCAAGCAATGATTTTTTCTAATAGTTATATTCTTACATATATGTTAATTTCTGGAAGTCTGGGGCTGGCGCAAATATATTACAACCAAGAACATACTAATGCAATCAGTTATAATTATAATATAATACTGATTAGATTCTATAATATATTTCGTTTGAAGAAGATTATACGTGAGCGATTCTGTGGAAAAGAATACTTAAATGAAGTACCCAATGGTAATTTTAATATTGATATTTAACAAATATAAAATAACCGAAGGACTTTCTCTCTAAGAAGTGTTTTAGAGATATGCTTTATCTAATACCTTAATCCCTTATAAAGACAACTTATTGCATTGACTGTTCTTTATACCTGGGCAGTCTTGCTTATCAACTTCAATGCTGAAATTTATATATCTTTTACACAAAACCATGAAAAATAAAAGCATTACAAAACTAAATTGCTAAATCAATTAAATTCTTCATTAATATAAGACAAAAATTTCATTATGTTCATTCAGGTGAATATAACAGATACGTCAAGATATTAATGAGTTAAAATAAGTTTTGTAAAAAAATAAAAATTAAAAAAAAATAAATAAAGTAATTGAAACACTTAAATTTTGACTCTGGGTACAGAATTAGTGGTGTACAAAGTGCAAAACATGGCGCACAGATTCAAAATACGAGAGTACTCTGCAAAGTGAAAGTCATATGTGTTTTCCCTACATCTACTACATATTATTTGTGTTGGTCATATTGTTATCCATATGGTTACAGAGAGACAAACATCCATATCAAGTTTAACAGCAGTTGCAACTGAATGAACAGCTGTCTTTTTTGTTTTATCTTAATTTCCCACAAGCTCCGAGGCAAAATAGAAACGGATGTAGTAATTTTTGCCCTATTAATCTGCAAAAATAATATAGGTTCATACTATAATATAGCCTTTTTTTTTTTTTCAATTTGAAAACGGCTATGTTATTGTGGAATAGTCAAACAAGAATATTTTGACTGCTGGAACATCTTGACCTGACAATACTTGAAGATAAACTGGTGGTATTATTAGCTTAATGAAATTTAAGAGAATTCAACCGGCATGATATGTTGATAAAAATCAAATATAACTTAAGAAATTAATACGTTACTGAAAAATAAAATTTCTGAAAATAAAGAAAGGAAATTATAGTATTGCATGTGAATCTTACGCTAGATAAGTGTCAATGTGTGAGAGTAAGAATAATTTGTGTGAGCGTACTCGAACGTATGTATCGTTCACTCAGGCGCATATCCATGTGCTGAAGTATATATAAGTAAGTGCTTGAGTGCGTTAGTATCTACTGAATGTGAGTGTGAGTGTCAGCAAACTTGTATATGTATATGATCATGCACTAATGTGAATCACGTGAGGGTACGTCTCCGTAAAGTACGTACTCGTGTGCTTATGTTATGCACGTGAGGTTTACGTGTACGGGCACATGTGTGTTTCTGTGTGCGTTTGAGCCTGTGTGCGCGCGCCGAGGTGGGAGTGTGCACGTTTCGTGCCTGCAAACGTGAATATGTATTTGATAATGCGCTTGTGTGAATCACGTGCGCTTACACCACGTTAATGCACGTACGTGTTTGCTAACGTTATGCGAGATTATGCGTGTGTGAACGCGCACGCATGCGTGCCTGCGCATGTGGCTCAATTTCAGTATTTCTTAGATTAGTATATTACATTACAAATAAATATTAAATAAATAAATATAAAAATTCCTGTAAAGTATGNAAAATTCCTGTAAAGTATGAATTATTAATTAATACATTTAATAAATATAATATACACTTTTACAACTTTTTTTTTTATTCATGGATGATTTAAACCTTCATTCAGTTAATTTCAGTAACCATAAAACACCATTACAAAAAATTTTATCGAGAGATTGATACTCTGAATATCCTTTAAAACTATGAGGTATGTCTCATTATTTTATGGATGAAGCATAATTTACTAAATTAGAGAAATTTTTGAGATTTATTACGATATTTTGGTAAGCCTTGGAACTTTATGTGAACCATTACTGTGAAATTTTAATACATTTAGGATATATTAGTAAATTATTAATTAAAAAAAAAAAACTGTTTCCAAAATATCCTGTTTTAATATGTGCTAATTCTTTGCAAAGAATTCAAAAAATGCGTTCTTTTTTTTACATAAAATATTCACTGTAGCTACATAAAAGTGATAAAAAAGTAGATATACTCTTATGAAGTTTTTGATATTTTCAGCTCCTATAAATTACTATTTATTTAAACTATATTCTGAGTCTTATCAATACCACGACTACATTTGTTTTAAATTTAAATTTTTTTCCAGACATTAATGTAATTATATGTTCTTGAAGAAATTAGTTCAAATAAAATCTAAAAGAAAATGGATCAGTAGAGATTAAGTTAGACAACTTAAAACTAATACTTTATTTTTAAGAAGAAATATACAATTAATAGTAGTTGGTTTAAATGGTTATAATGTATACAGACTTAGGTGTTGAGTAAAAGTGATAGAAGAATTATTATAACTATAGAAATAATCTAAGGTGTTAGCTTATATAGCGCTTATATCTTTGAAATTCACTAATTTATATTATTTTCTTTATAATTAATATAAAGGTAATATAAAATAAGTAGTGGCCTACCTGTATGTGTTGGTGAAGAGGAACGGGGCGAGGAAGTCGGCGGGAGGCGGGCGGCCAGCGGCGGGGGAGTGAGCGAGAGAGGGAGGTCAGAGAGCGAATGAGACTTGCTCGAGAGAGAGAGAGAGTGAGAGAGAGAAAGAGAGAGTGTAAGAGACAGAGAGTGAAAGAGAGACACTACCGGTCCAAGAGTCCCGCGGCACTTCGAGTCGGCACTGGCTCGCTCCCAGTCTGCCACGAGGGCGAGGGGAGGGGGCTCTTCCCCCCTCTCGCAGCGCCGCCCCTCCACGCCCCGTGCGCACATGCAACCACACTTTGGCGAATTTCCCCTTCACCCTTCCCTAACAACCCCTTACTTAAGCTGTCTCACAAATCCAGCGACCATCTTCATATATCTCTTAATTCTATAAAACACAATAATTCTTTATTTCTAAATAATTATTTTCTGTTCAAAATATGTACAATAAATAATTAATATACAGGGTATATAATTATATATTTCTGAATATTTTAACTCTTTCCTAAATTTATTAAAAAAAAGTTATCGAGTATTACTCATTTCTTATTTACAGCACATACATAATATTTTTGCGTACAGGTGAATTATGATGAACTCACATGGAACATATGTTGCTAATATATATATATACATATGGTGCGCACATGCAACCACACTGGCGAATTTCCCCTTCACTCAACAGCAGCCCCTTACTTAAGCTATGTATCACCAATTTTATAATGCCTTTCCAGCGACCATCTTCATATATCTGTTAATTCTGAAAAACAAATATTAAGTCTTTATTTCTAAATAAATATTTTCTGTTCAAAATATTTACAATAAATAACACTGCACAACAAAAAAAATTTTTTGAATGTTTCCTACATCAAAAAATAAAAATGTCCTGCAGTCTCAAAATGAAAAAGTAAATCTTTGAAATGAAATGAAATAACAAAAATGAATAAAAAGGAAGAATTCGAGGAAAACGATCAATAATTGGTATTCCCACCTCTAGCTCAGATAACCGCACAACAAAAAAATATTTTTTGAATGTTTCCTACACTAAATTAGTCTATTTCTACTAATTTTGGGGTGATAAAAACGAAAATAACATTGAAACATTTTTATTGGCTCTGGTTTTTGAGATATACAGCACTTAATCTTAAAGAGTAGTTATACTATACGTGAAAAGTGAAAGTACAAAAAACAATATTGTTATGTTTCTTTTAGAATATTTTAAGTACAAAATTGATTAAAAAAAACATTATTCTTAGTGTTTTGACAAATAAAAGAGGTTTGTACCACCAAATTTCAATTAAGTCANGTGTGTGTGTGTGTGTGTGTGTGTGTGTGTGTGTGTGTGTGTGTGTGTGTGTGTGTGTGTGTGTGTGTGTGTGTGTGTGTGTGTGTGTGTGTGTGTGTGTGTGTGTGTGTGTGTGTGTGTGTGTGTGTGTGTGTGTGTGTGTGTGTGTGTGTGTGTGTGTGTGTGTGTGTGTGTGTGTGTGTGTGTGTGTGTGTGTGTGTGTGTGTGTGTGTGTGTGTGTGTGTGTGTGTGTGTGTGTGTGTGTGTGTGTGTGTGTGTGTGTGTGTGTGTGTGTGTGTGTGTGTGTGTGTGTGTGTGTGTGTGTGTGTGTGTGTGTGTGTGTGTGTGTGTGTGTGTGTGTGTGTGTGTGTGTGTGTGTGTGTGTGTGTGTGTGTGTGTGTGTGTGTGTGTGTGTGTGTGTGTGTGTGTGTGTGTGTGTGTGTGTGTGTGTGTGTGTGTGTGTGTGTGTGTGTGTGTGTGTGTGTGTGTGTGTGTGTGTGTGTGTGTGTGTGTGTGTGTGTGTGTGTGTGTGTGTGTGTGTGTGTGTGTGTGTGTGTGTGTGTGTGTGTGTGTGTGTGTGTGTGTGTGTGTGTGTGTGTGTGTGTGTGTGTGTGTGTGTGTGTGTGTGTGTGTGTGTGTGTGTGTGTGTGTGTGTGTGTGTGTGTGTGTGTGTGTGTGTGTGTGTGTGTGTGTGTGTGTGTGTGTGTGTGTGTGTGTGTGTGTGTGTGTGTGTGTGTGTGTGTGTGTGTGTGTGTGTGTGTGTGTGTGTGTGTGTGTGTGTGTGTGTGTGTGTGTGTGTGTGTGTGTGTGTGTGTGTGTGTGTGTGTGTGTGTGTGTGTGTGTGTGTGTGTGTGTGTGTGTGTGTGTGTGTGTGTGTGTGTGTGTGTGTGTGTGTGTGTGTGTGTGTGTGTGTGTGTGTGTGTGTGTGTGTGTGTGTGTGTGTGTGTGTGTGTGTGTGTGTGTGTGTGTGTGTGTGTGTGTGTGTGTGTGTGTGTGTGTGTGTGTGTGTGTGTGTGTGTGTGTGTGTGTGTGTGTGTGTGTGTGTGTGTGTGTGTGTGTGTGTGTGTGTGTGTGAGTGTGTGTGTGTGTGTGTGTGTGTGTGTGTGCGTGTGAGAGAGAAATATCTACCTGAATAAATGCCAGCTAATTTATAGCCTCGTTCTTTGATATCAAATCAAAAGGGCAAATAAAATTTGTATGCCTGAAAGCGGCCATCTTTGGCTCCATACCAAGTTTTGAAGGCAAGCAAAGGTGTCGTATCCTATCCTGTCTTGGACAATGTAGTCAAACCATCACTGTGCTCAGACAGGAATGGGAAATGATATCTTTATGTTGTAAGTACTTGACTTCAAGACTTGGAATGGAGCCACTGAAGACAGAAGCCTTAAGGTATGTAAAAAAAAAAAAAACATTTTTTTCTTATGTTAATATTTTCAAAACTAAGCAGCAATAGTGGTATCCAATTGTGTGATAAAAACTTATACGAATCAAGGCTTTTAAAGCCAATTAATTTACTATTATTTAAAAAAATTAAGATATACGTATAAGAATAATTTCATTTAAAATCTGTAGAAGGGACTAAAAGTATAACGTTTCAGCACTTATGATGGTTGACAGTTACATTTTTAAATATTTTCTATAAAATGAGTTTTTTTGGGAATTTTTTATGAGACATAAACGATAAAAAATAATTTTTTTCCTACTATATCAGTTTTTAATAAGAACACTAATAATAAAGAAGATATTGAAAATTATTCAATTTGGTTTTTCTCTCTGTCCCCTGGCAAAAAATGAAATTAATAGGTTGTGAATGAAATCCTAATTACTAAACTTCGTTTCCGCATTTTAAAAATAACTGTTGGCTTAATAGCTATAAGTCACATTTTAAAAATTATCCTTTTTAGGGGTTTTAGTTTAAGTATTGTGAAATTTAAATGTTTTAAATGACGTTTCACACCTTTTATATTACTTAAATGTTTTTTTAACCTCAAACAATAACGATTTTTAAATTTTCAAAAATCGCGGTATGATAGAAGTCCTAACTTCAGGAAAATAGCCTAAATACATATCTGAAATACTTTACAACTTAGTATATACACAGAAAAAGTAAATAACTTATTAAATAGTTCCGAATATAACGTGTGTATGAAACATTTATTATTAAGTTACTGAAAAGCAAACTCCGATCAAGCAAAATATTTTATCCACACTCGATTGCTGAGGAAGTAAAAAAAAAAAAAAATTAATAAGTAGACAACCTACAAATGTAATTTGTCTATTTGAACACCGAAAAATAAATATATAGATAAAAAGGTGGACGTGAAAATTTCCCAGGTTCTTTAGAATGTATTTATTTCCTTTATCCACTTCTGCATGCTGATAGAAAAACATGGGTGTGTGTTTAATATACCCAGGTGGGTTTATTTATCGGGAGAGGCAAGATTTCCCTGTTGCTAATGCCCTGGGGTTCGACAATAAACTATCTGACTCCCTCTGCGAGCGACAACTATTTCTAAACCCTCCACTCCAATCCCCTAGAGCTAAAAAACCACCCCGATAAGAACACCACACTCTCCTCTCCCTCTGATTATATGTCCCTCTGCACTTCCTCAAATGTGCTTACCACACATGTTTCCCCCTCCCCCTTCAAGCACTATTTTGTAAGCTTTCAGTCTTCGGGAGCTTGTGGATTAAATATTTATTATGGCGAATATTGTAGATCTTTCTAGGCCGGGAGCATACTTTTTAATTTAATAAAGTTGGAGGTTGGTCGGCCGCCGAGTGTTACGCTTGAGAAGTTTATCAAGGTTTCGGCCAGGATCAGAAAAATAAAATACTCTAAAATTGTTGGGTATTATTTTATTATTGCCGACGTTTCGACTTAAATTGTAAGTCATCATCAGGAGGATAATGATGTATGGAGAGATCTCCGAGGGAGGTTTTTATGGTTTATGGCTAGGGACGCTTTAGATCTGCACTCTGAGATGTGACCATAAACCTACCTCGGAGTTCTCTCAATACATCATTATTGCCATCATTAAAAATATTGAGAATATTACAATCCTTGTCAAATATTCCACCTAATTACCCTTGTTAAAAAATGCTCTGGGCAAGGCACATTTATTAATTTAAGTAGGTTTATCATATTTGTGGTAGTAGACGTCAATCGAAGATGACATAAAAAGACTGTCCACACCGCAGGTCATTTCTTTATTAATGTCTCTTCCACAAAATCCCAAAAATTTTGATAACTGTGGATTCCCCATCACAGTATAAATTTTGTACCATTTAGTACTTATAAAATCAGGGTAACAATTTATTTATTATTACTTTTTTTAATTTTGATTAACATATTTAAATATTATTTAGAGTTTATTAGGTCTTCACATAAGAAGTTATTCTTTATGGGAGAAAGTTTATATATATATTTATATATGCACACACACACACACACAATAGATTTTTTAAAACAAGTTTCCTAGAGAAAGTGGAGCTATTCAGACTGCCCCTTTGATAAAATGTTTTCTGCTGAATATNATAATGGGTATATATATACAATATAATATAAATAGGTATATTACAGTATACTTCTAAATAAATAAAGTAAATATAGATTTGATGACTTACAAGTTATGTGGAAACGTTGGCAATTATAAAATAATTATCCAATAATTTTTGAGTATTTTATTTTACTGATCTTGGTCGAAACCTTAACAAACATCTCCAGTGTTATTTAATGAAAATTCAATACCATTAACAATTAAACGTCATCTGATACCGATTGCAGACCGGATATGAAGAGTCGAGAATTTTTATTTTTTTTTTACTTTTTTAGTTTATGGAGTTTCTTTAAATGTTATTAGTGTTTGGTAATACCTCTTCGGCCACGATCACACATGGGGAGGCCCACTGACGTACAGGGATTCGCATTCTGTAGCCTCAGGTTTCCTAAAAATTCACTTGTAATATTGACGCTGCCATTATAATTATAAGAACCATTATAAGATGTATTCAGTACGAAACTCATTATATAGTAAATAGCACATGAGAAAAAATTATTAGTTTTGGATCATATTTTGACTATTTTGGCTCATGTAGTAAAAAGATCCCATATCATCTATGGTAGATTAAAACTGGCTTTCTAGAGGGTAGTGAGTATTTGTTTTTATAAGTGTTAGCCTACCTTTCAACCACTCAGGGTCGTGGAGGGAGGGGTTATCTACAGGTCGCCATCTCATTCTAAACATCCATGGCTCAGGAACTTTTAAAAATAAATAAAAGATTGACCAGGGCGGGATTCGAACCCCCAGCGCCAGAATTGCGAGACCCGAACGAATCCCCTGAGGTAGCCTGAGGGAATTTTCTTTTGCTTAAAACGGCTCCAATTATTACAATAAGGTCTTCTTTATTGTTGAAAACTTGTTATATTAAAGCTATTTCGTAATAGATTTACTCCACCCTCCCAACTTACCCCCCCACCCTCACATTCTTAAGTTTTGAAGCCGAGAAACTTTCTCCCTTCATCATTTATTCTTTTAAATTGTGAGAATAGTAAAAGAAAAAAAACAACCATCTTCCCATTCTTTCAATGACTCTTGATGCTTTCTTTTATTCATTCTAATAAAAAATATATAGGTACATTTAAAAAAAATACCTATGAAAGGAAATAAAGAAATAAAGTAATCCCAGCATAAAAAGTTTTAAATTAAAAAGTTAACCTTTCAACAAAGTATAATAAAACTACATTTTCTTTTTACAATTAAACTTTATCATCTAGAAAAATTGTAATATAATTTAATTCATACAGAATTAAAACAAAATTGCAAGGCCATATTACAAATATACCAAGCCTTGTATGAAATTTAGCCAAGATAGTAACACATAAAACGAAATAGACTATAATAATTAGAAAAAAAATAATTATAAGAAGAAATAAAACAAAACAACAATTTATATAAACAAATATGAAGTTACTTAAAACACATGAATTGTCAAAATTAGGAAAAACTTTTTTTAAATTTTTTATAGTGTTAGCCTCCCTTTCAACCACTTAGGGTAATACATGGAGGGAGACGTTATTTTAATGGATATTTTCGTATACAAGAACTTTAGTCCCCACTAATCTCAGCCTCAAATCACTTTTTCTCAGATCCTTACAAATCCATCCTTTCCATTTCCTGTCAGCTTATTCCTTTCCATGAATAAGGAACAATAAAGTGTTGTTCGTCTAATCTTCGTCGATAGTACTATTGCCTGGAAAATGTTCAAGTGCAATGGGCTCTAAGGGCTTAGAAAGAATCCTTCGGGCTTGGGGTTTCCTCTGAAGACCCCCGAAGGGCTAGATGACGCTTTTCAGCCCTTCACTACTTCCATAAAATGGTGTCTTTGGAAAAATGATCTGATATCCTCGTTCTCCCATCTTAATTGGATGCAACAAGAGCCTCTCCAAGGCTCACTGTAAAATCTCCTACCGCAAGATGATGGGTCTTGCGGGCCAAAGAAAATTCAGAAACGTTTGCCCAATACCTTAAAGAAATATTTATACATCATTCAGATCCTGAAAACTTGTCCAATACATTAATATACCTTAATAAATGTACTTTCCATTATCAAAGCATTAACTCCATCCTAGGCCAAATTTTCTAAAATCTCTCTAAAGATAGCAAATTGGTTAATAGTGTTTTGATTGCACTTTTATAACAAACTATTTTCTGCTCTTCTGAAAGCATCCTAAAATTGTAAAATTTCCCAAACCTTCAAAACCCATTTACAAAATCTCATCCTTACGATAAATGTCATTTCCATTTTCCAAGGTCTTCTGAAAAAACGAATGATGTCCATTCCTAATCCCTTATGTATATATATATATTTTTTTTTTCCTAACGAACCCCCCATCTCTCCAGAGTCTAGTAATTAATAAACTCATTGGTTGTTTAGAGAAAGGTAGCTTAGATATGTTTTGATTTGGTAAAAGTCACTTGGTACAAAATTTGGTTTCGCTCCTTTAAAACTTATAGAGATCTGAATATATTTATATATATAAATAACTATATACATATATGTGTGTGTGTGTGTACGTGCATGTATAAATGAATATTTTTGAATAAACCATATTTCCAACTTATATGATTT
>KZ808780.1:59398-74041 GCA_000696205.2 Oncopeltus fasciatus
AAAAAAAAAAAAAAAAAAAAAAAAAAAAAAAAAAAAAAAAAAAAAAAAAAAAAAAAAGAATTAACGATTCATACCAAAAGTTAAGGTATTGTTGAAATTAATTCCTCTGGAAAATAAATTAAAATTGTTTTCTTATCATTTTGATTCGTCTTCAAGTAGATTTGATCTAACATTCAAGCGGTATATATAATTCATTCCTCTTGCGCTCACACTATACGGCCACTTGTCAATCAGGAAACGTTTTCTGGGTTCCTATCGATTCATTGTTAAATCAGACCACGTCCCACCCCTGGATATACAAGTTGAAATAAATATAAAGTAACATAGAGAATGAATAAATTCACAACCTTGAGAAGAGTCCAGAGACATTTAGAGAACAGATGAAATAAAATCGAAACGAAAATATTGGTCGCCTCTTATTGATATTCTTGGTGCAGTGCTTTATCATTATTAAATTCTTTCTAGTGGATCTTATTGAATTTTTCATTACGCTGGCTCTTTCACTTTCTCAACGCTGAAAAAAATTTTTATAACCAAGCATAAACCTCTATCTATTTTCAACAAGAGTTACCTTTGCACTGGTGCCTCTGTATTGAGAATATTCACTACAGCAAGAAAAACTATTCTCATGTAAAAATAACATATCTTGAACCAATCCTTGAAAATGCACCAAGAAAACATGCATTTCTTATATTTAATAGAGAATTATAAAGATTAATTAACACATATTCCTACTATTCAAAAAATAAATGACTATTTTACTAATCTCTGAATACTCTCTGAATGAAATATCCTCTTTTTCAAAGCTAGGTTATTACCAGTCATCGATTGGTCAATCATACGATGAAGAACTCCATATAATCCTTATGTGAATAGAACGACCGAATAGTCGTTAAGAAATGGGCTGTAAAGTTGGAATATTTGACTCTGTATGCGATGCAATTGTCTATTGTGCGAAGCATGAATTTTTACGATTACAAAATTGCTTCAGTACATTTTCACGTGATTAAATAGAATAATAAATATACACTTCAGGGCTAATAGGAAAGTTTGAGAGTATATTTATCCTAAAGTTTAGAGGAATTTTTGGAATTAAGAAAATATTAATCAGTAGGATATTCACGTCTATTCCAGTCTACTTCCCTTCTCATTAGACATCTAACGTCTGATAAAAAAAAAAAATTTCCATACTCAGGAAATAAAATATTTTAGAGCTGCAGACCGCGTCGGGACAAAAACACGGCTTTCCAACAGAAGGTCGGCGGCTTACCCTTGTTCAGGAAGTGATCGATATGTCAGAGCTGAGATTGTACGGCGACAGGTAAAGAATGGGCTGTGAACGCTTTCCGAGGGAAGCTAAGGAAAAAATAGCCAATAGTATTCGATGAAGAGGAAGATAATTCATTCCTGGTTCTGAAAATATATGTGCATAACTAAAATACAAGACCTCCCTAGTTTCGACCTACCCTAAAGGTCAATTCACAAATATAAGGGATGTCATAAAGTCTTCAATCTATCGGCAATCCATTATAAGAAGCTGCAGAAGAGTAAGCAGATATATTTGAATTTTTTATTTTTTGTAAGAGCAGTGGAGTTCACCCCTGTTTTATTTCATTGGTTCTTCCAAAATCTCTTTATAAATCTTGGAGATGAATGAAAAAAAAAATGTATATATCCTTAGAACAGGTCGGATAGAGAGTGCAGTGCACACAAAAAAAGAAAATATCAGAAGGAGCAAAATTTTCGGAGATCTCTCGCCATTCGTCAGTGAGAAGTCTTGATTCCCATTGTTCATAAAACAATTCGCTACCAATTATATATATATATATGAAACACTTTGTTTTGAGATACATATGTTACAAGACTGTTTCCCCAACGTTTTTAATTTTATTATCATTAATATTTAATGACTACTTGAATGAAATAGAAGGAAAACCGTTGTACCTTATGATTTCCTGGTGGAGTTGGTAGGTCTCCTTCTTCAGTTGGCCTTCCCTTATTTTCCCCCGGACGATAGATATGAAGCAGGCCANATATTATTATCTAATAAATCTTATTTTGTTGATAGTTTATGCTGTATGAGATATAATCATCTACAAACTACTAAACAAAAAAGTTTTAGCTAAATACTCAACTGACCAGCGAGTTATTGGTGGCAGTAAGTTATTTTCCCAAGTGATGATACAACTTTTCATTCTGAAACGGTATTTATAGTAAAATTTTTCTATACGACGTAAAAAAAATTTTTTTTTCTTTTTGGCAACGATTTACACTTTATGAATAAATACAACTTGCTAAACAACATGATAAGTTAAGTAAATGCGTTACTAAATCAGCAGGGGCGCAGTCAAGCGTCTTTAGAGTTCATTTTCTTGAAACCCCTTAGTCAATTGGGGTGGAAAGGTCGGAGTTAATGAGTTTTTAGCAGGCAATGTGCAAAGGGCCGTGGTGATTTGAGCTTGTGGTGGGCCAGCTAGCTCAGTGATAATGTGAGTTGTTACATTAGAACTATATTGACTCCACCAACCCCAGTAATGAGAATAAAGACAAAGACTACAGTGATTCCACCACATACAGTAATATTTTATTACATCCCAAAACTATTGTCAGCATTAGACCACATCATAGGACTTCAGTATTCCACACCGTACCCTTCATTTTCCCCGTAATTGACATTTCCAGCAACCTCAGGCAAACTAATCCCTCAAAGCCAGCCGCATGTCCCTTTGAAATATACCGATCCTACCCCCCGCCCTCACAGTTCTCTTCTGCAATTTCACATATTCAAAACATCAAAGTCATGATTTAGTCGCTGAAGAGCAGAAGTCTCTCTTCCCATTTGATATGTTACTTTAATAATATTATAATTTATCTTATTTGTGGCTGGTATTTAGTTCTGTATTATTTTTGTACCTTTTCTTTTGTTTCTCAGCCCTGATGAAGGGCTGAAATTTAAGCCGAACGTTGGCGAAAAAAAAAATACTTTTAATTATTCAGCTGTCAAGACCGAATCCTTGACAATCCTCTCCTCATGAAAGCTCAAAGGTCAACTAGTTACCTCCAAATTGGTCTGTAATTAATTTATCGTGTCACCAAAATATGAAAGTACTGATATCAGCTCACTTCTAGTTTTTCAGCTCAAATGGCATAGTTTCACCCGTGTCTTTTGAGAACCCCTTTAAAATGGCTATTATTTGGAAAATTGATATGAACTTAATTAAATGTCAACATAACGGATGAGCACTGACACAAGCTTTACTCTTCTACTGTTCCTGCATAGGCTGCTTCGTCACAAATTCCATTTTACTAGGTTATTGGACCCCCTTAGTGTCTTCTATATATCCGGTCTTTTAAATAAAAATATGACCTTAATTAAGGGTCACCAAGATGAATACCAACATCAACTTAATAGTTAAATTGTTTCTTCCTAAGAGACCATATGTTTACAAATTCTAAAAAAAATAAGTTTGTTTTGACTATTTCCTTCCAAAGCAAAGAAAGGGTTGGGGAGTGTTTGTTACGAATATGATATTGTACAGGAATATGATGGTCTTCTGGCGAAGTAGGCAAAGGTGTAATTATGATCATAGCCGGGAACATCTTTGTAAGCCGGAGACGTAATATATATGACACAAGCAGAAAGGGTGAGTGAAGGAAGTTATCTAGTTTGATAGGGATAGCGAGAAATCCCCTCGGGTTTCAATTAGTTGGAAGTGGCCCTAGAACCATACTCACGGTGAAAGGCTTGACTCTTATAACATATGAGTTTTCTTTGTGCCATGGAAAAGATATTTGTCTCGTCACTCTTCCAGTTGGTTTCTGCTATGCGGTCATTGAGAGGAGAGTTATAACAGCATAGATAACACTGAACAACAAAGTTTTTGTTTCGGGGTTGAAATTAGCTGATTTTAATGTATTTCCACGTGTTAAAACCGAAAATGACCATAAAAATTATATATTAGCTCTTGTTTTCAAGACGTAGTATCATTCTATTATATATATATTGAGTTTTCAACAAATGAAATATTTCATCACCAACAGTTGGTACACATGTTTGTTTACATAACACCCCTCTCATCAGCTGTTCATAAGTAGTAAACATAACCTTTGCGAGTTTGTTAATTGTACGCACGTGGTTGCTATTGAAATTATCGTGTGAAGTTGATTTTTAAATTAATTTAAGTGCTGATCTGAAATGCCTCGAAAGTGTGTGAATTCTGTCGAAAGCTTTTGCTATATATGTGGTGAAATAACATTTAAGGCTCAGAAACGTAAAATGTCACCTATCATTAAGACTGCCTATGAACATTATTTTGGTGTAAAAGTTGGGGACCAAGATAAATCATGGGCTCCTCATATATGTTGTAATTCTTGTTCCGTCATATTGCGAGAGTGGCTGAAAAATAACAAGCGGGCAATGGCTTTGGCAGTACCTATGGTTTGGCGTGAGCCTACCAATCATACAGACGACTGTTATTTCTGCTTAACTCCTCCCATTAAGCAAGGTTTATCTATGAAGAAAAGAGGAACGGTGAAATACCCTAATCACCCATCTGCTCTTCGGCCTGTACCACACTCAGACAATTTGCCAGTCCCTTCTCCACCCCAAAACTATGAAATTTTAGAGGAAAGTGATGAAGTCTGTTTACAAGAAGCAACCCATCCTTCTACATCCTATAACACTGATTTTGATGTAAGCGATAGGTCTAGTGATCCGCACAGAATTAGTCAAGCAGAGTTGAGTGACCTTATAAGAGATCTTGGCTTGTCTAAGGAAAAGGCTGAGCTGTTAGGGTCAAGACTACAACAGTGGAATCTTCTAAAACATGATGTGAAAATATCTCAGTACAGACAGCTCAGTACAGGATGCTCCAGAAGTGTTTTATAAAAGACAAGCTAAACGACAGCGATCTTTCAATACATCGGATTGACTTAATTGAAATTTGGTGGTACAAACCTCTTTTATTTGTCAAAACACTAAGAATAATGTTTTTTTAAATCAATTTTGTACTTAAAATATTCTAAAAGAAACATAACAATATTGTTTTTTGTACTTTCACTTTTCACGTATAGTATAACTACTCTTTAAGATTAAGTGCTGTATATCTCAAAAACCAGAGCTAATAAAAAATTTTCAATGTTATTTTCGTTTTTATCACCCCAAAATTAGTAGAAATAGACTAATTTAGTGTAGGAAACATTCAAAAAATATTTTTTTGTTGTGCAGTGTAATTTTACGAGCGATCGTGAAAGCGCGTTCAATTGAAGTCTCCATCGATTTGAATCGTACAGTATTTATCAGTGTCGAACGTTGATTGTGTCATAACGAAAGACACACCCCTGCAAGTGTGGTTGTTTTTATGTATGGTCGCCTCGTGATCGCTTCTCTCGCTAAAAAGTATATTTTTAGTTATTTTGTGGCTAAATTATTTATTATACTGAAGAGCTTTTATTTATTTATTGTTGGAAGTATTATTACCAGCTTTTTTATTTTATTTTCGATGATATACTTTTCTTTTTGCCACAAGCTTGTCTTTCTCATTCAGTTGGCCACTTCCAATCTCCAATGAATTTGAGTTAAGCTGTTGGAGTACACAGCTGAATTCCAGATATTAAACTTGCAATAAAGTAAAAAAAAAAAAAAAAAAAAAAAAAAACTACTGACAAATGAAAAATCTAGTTTGTTAACCAAGGAGTATTTTTTTCATTGATATTCGACGATTCTTGTATTGGATTTGACGAGAAATGCGTTATTCGCCAGTTTGTCATCAATAATCGTGGGGTAGCAGACACTATCAGTGAATTTAATCACCATCAGGGGGAAACGTGAACTTTTCAAACTCCAAGAACAACATAATGTGCTTTTGTCACGGAAAGCTTAATTTATGCTATACACAAATGAATAGTAACATTTCATGTAATTTCCTTTAAGTTCAGAGAATATGAATCGTTATTGGGAGCAATGTACTTGTGAAATTCATTGGCTATTTTGGCATCCTAATGAGTTCAAAGGAATTCTATTATTAATTAAACATCATTATACTTAAATAAACAAGAGGGTAATACACTTGCCAATTTTCTTGACCTAGTTCACGTCCTAATGAGATAAAAGTGATTCTATTATTGCTCAAAATAAAACATTAATTCTATATAGAGGTCCTAGCAGTGCACTTCTTAACTTCAATGATAGAGCACTAATACTAAACTAAAGTGATCACAAGAATTCTACAATTATTCAAAGTAAAACATCACATTTATATAGAGACACTAGAGTGGGATTCACTTCTAAATTTCACTAACCGAATTTAGGAATAATTGGATAATAAAATAATTCTACTGTTTGTCAGGGAAAAAAAAACATGAATTATTTATAGTGACCCTAGAGGGTTAGGATGAAAAAATTCTTAAAGCTCATTACAGTTTAAATAACGCCTAATATATTCCATGCATTTTAGTTATTCAGGAATATTTATTTCACTACATCCCCATTATATTATTATATATTACTGATTTTTCAAAAATATATCCTCTAGAGAAAAAACCTACGTCACATAACTGAAGAAGGGGCATGTCGGCTCACTCATTGTTAAAATAAATAATACAAATTTTTTGAAACTTTATTGACTCATCGTTTTATTTATTATTTTAACTCAATTTAAATACAATTAGAATGTTCTTACTAAATGCAAATTTAAAGCATATAATCTTGTGGCACCAGCTCTTCCGAAAGAATCCGTACGGGTCTTCCAAGATTGGTGTTACGGGTTCGAGTCTGCCCTGGACAGACTTTTAGCATAAAGCCCCTCCCGTGACATGGGTGCTTAGAATATTGTAGTCAACCCTTTCTCCATGGTTCTTAGTGGTTCCATGGGTGATACAAAGGAAAACAAAATGATTGTATTTGATACGATTGCTTAATTATAAGATCTAATATTACTGCAACTAATTGAGATACTTGTCTGAAAAATATATGGTATGAATAATTACATCAGTGAACCTAATATATTTTAATAATATGTTTCATTAGATATGAAAGAAAACGCATAAATTTAAACTGTTAATGAAAGTAATATCGTTTTTGTAAGATTTTTTTTTTCCTTTCCGTTAAACAATAGAATTATAATAGACAATTCACGCTCAGTACACGTTGGGAGCACTAAAAACAAATCCTGCCTGTGCACATTATTTAGTTTGTATTGGCTTGAAGCTTGTGGAGGAATAGCTTCAAGGGATTTTCCTACAGGGGGAGATAAAACACAAGAGTGCTATGGAAATGCAAATACGCATCCTTGATCTTGATATCTAGTCGGTCCTTGGTCACGTTTGGCCAATAACAAATGAATAAATTCAACAAGTAATAGATCTCAGAAGGAAGAAGTATATAGAGCCTGTCGACTAGGAATAGAATTCTTCTATATCTTCCATAAAACAACGGGGCATTTCTTTAATGCTTGGTCTCTCATCGGATCTGTGATATTGAATCTTATTGCCCTGATATAGAAATTATGAAGAACAATAAAAACACTCATAACTTATTTATACTACTTTTTTACGCTCATGAAGTTCAATACTCTGACGAAGCCATCTCCGTTTGATACGTAGTTTTAATTCGTTTGGTATCGGTATGGGTTTGGATGACAGTGCGTTGGCTATGGAATTGAAATGCTGCATGAATTTTTAATGAAATTTAGGAAAAGTTTAATAATTAGATCATTGTGCATGGTGGAATTTGGTACATAATAGGGAGCATTATAATGGTTACGAGGATTTTAGACTGGATACGTTGGATATTAGAGGGTTTAGCAGCGATCCATTATTATAGATCATAAGTCCAAATACGTTAAAGAATTGTTCTGCAAATTATGTCTTTGTTTTATACTGATAAGCTTGATCTCCGTTCTTCTCTTCATATTATTATAGAAAATATTCAAAGTAATAAAATATAAGCATTTAGGAATATGCAGTTGTATTTGTATGTAAGGACTAGAGGATTAGAATTCTTCGAAGGAGGTAAGAGGATCGCAAATGTTGTAAAAACGCGAGATTTTTTCTTTGGCAAACGAATAATGAAATATTTTACTTTAGAAGGTCATTGGGTTAAAAAGCTAGAGAAAGAGGGAATTAGAGGAATTACGTCGGAATTCTGTAACTTTAGAATTATTAGAATAGGGGTGTTTGCGACGATGTTTGGACCTACACATCGCTACCTATAGTTGACAGAGTGGTTTTAGTGCGTACTTTCGACTGATACATTTATATCTAGGCCTACCTTCTAATCGGGCGTTTTTTGTGTGTGTGTGTGTTTGGTTTTGGTTTTGAGGGCGACATTTGTGATTTTCATGGTTATATGCATAGCCTATTCATTGAATGTGAAAGAGCTGTTAGTAAATATAAATGTTTACGGGTCTTTATTGCACTACTGGTGGCCGAGCAGAGATAACCTAATCTGCTTAGCCCTATAGTGTTATCTAGCTGATAAGCAGGAGGGGTAGGTGGAGGGGATCGTGCCAGATAAATCACGACTTTAATCCTCCTACTAAATAACAAAATTTTTTACTCACTTCGTGTGTATAAGTTTTTAGTTGGATTTACATACAAATCTGTCACAGACTTCACCCTGTCTGCATCATCAACTGTGCACAGCTTGATGATAATAAAAGAATAACTATAAACCGCTTTTAGAGACTGCAGATGTAAACAACATGCACCCATCCCTTCATCACTCATGATACGTAAGTAAAACATTGAACTATATATAAATTGAAACCAATCTAGTAAGTCTACACTAAAACACTATTATCATTTCTTTTATTATATAAATATATATGGACTATTATAGTAGTTTGCGTTTGTTACTTGTGTCTAAGCCCCTGGTTTAAAATCTCCGAATTTTTCATCCTCTTACGGATACCAAATGTAGAAAACACAAACTTTCTTTAATAATTCTGTTTTCTGCCGGCCTTTCCATACCCAGCTTTCACCCCTATACAATAGTATCGGCAGGTATACTTATTTGACGCTGTGGAGTTCAAGAAATGCAAAGACATACAAACAAAAAATACTTGTTTACTTCTCTCTTCCCAAGCCAGTCTTAATAACCTAACTAAATTTCTCTTTAGTAAGAGGCAAGATTAGTATCTTGTTTGGTATTTCTTCGTACTCTTTTCCAGCCACCACTTATTTCTTCTAAGCGGTAGATGTGAACATATTCCTTTTGTCTATTTTATATATTTTGTTTTTGTTATTTTTGGTCTGCATTCCTTTTTGGCTTCAATCTTTATACATCTGATTATTGATAGAAACATTTTTTCTTTTGAGCTCGTGGTACCACCAATGAATTAAAATTTTTTCGCCCTTGGAATGTTTTCTCTATTAGTCTCTAATAGAGACATAAACAGTAGGAATAACAAAGGGCGTAAATTTCTCGACTTTTGATCCCCTTTGCTACGTCAACATGATTAAATTTAGGCCATTTAGTTGGGAAATTCCTTGTGGCTCCTGATATGTGTACTTGATTGCCTCCACTAAGCTCTTTGGAACATTTTAAACTCAGCTCGTTACATTTTACCTCTTGGGGCATAGTAAAAAATATTCTACATATTCTGTTCTCGGTTCAAGGATTTTTGGAGAAAATTTCTATGGTTAAAAATGTGATCTTTGATTTGCCGCGCTCATCTTGTTCTTTTCTAATGAGTTGCACCATATTTTCTTATGCAAATAAATTATTATGTTATATTCGCAATCAATTGAGATCCTTCTCTCATCTCTTACTTTCTGAAAGAGCATTTTTAGTACTCGAAGTAGCTCCAGACTGGAGATTTTTCAAATTCACCGACGGTATATATTATCTCTGCCTGGTGCTTTTTTTTTTCTTATTTTAGAAAATGCACTTTAAATATCTTCATTCTCTATCAAAATCATACTCTTCCTCTTTCCAGATAAGTATTTGCACGACTGAATAACTTTTTAACCAAAATCATTTATAGCTGTGTATCAGTTACAGAAATTTCGATTCATTAAATGTATTTGAAATTAACATATGTTTTATGAGAGCTAATATAGACTTAGATTGTAAGTCATGATGAAGGGTCGCGTATATTGCCCGAAATGCAATGTATATGGCCACCGTTGTTGCTTCTGGCCAATCACTCGATTTCTGATTTTGACTTACAATGTAAAAATGGTGAATATTGCGCCCACGGTAAAGTGAAAAGGCCAACAAGTGTTACAATGTTACATTGGCTCGTATGCCCACATCCATCAAATGTGCATGAATTGTCTTTGAGTTTCATACCTGCGTTAATCTCTGCCATCACCACTAGCTGTAATGATGTTTAAATAGTAAATAATTAGAGATCATGATTTCCTCTTCTATAGAATTGTGTACATATAGTATACATTATAGTGAAAGTAGCTGTAGGTATTGATGCACGATCAGTGCGTACCACAGTGGTGATTTAATTTATAAGTTAGCTTATGAGTTATGTTAAGGGCTTGCGATTACACGAAATGCTGCATATATTGTCGACAGTATTATTTAAGTGGCTACTGATGAGTTTTTACCCCCCCCTCCCCCCCCCCTTCGATTCCTGATAATTTCTAACGATGTATGGCTAGATCACGGGTATATTACTTAATTTAAAGTTTAAATTTCAAATTTCTAATATTCATTTCACAATTTCACTATATCAATTTAACTTTACAAAGATATGTCACTATTTATTTCTAAGCTATAAATTACTAATGTGGAAGACACAATAAACTATGCCTAATATTTCACAATTATTTAAATTCATTTTTAAAANATATGTCTTATGATGAAAGTTAATTATTACCAACAAGTCATATCCAGTGGAGGTAAAGGAAAGTGAAGGGGAGGACTCATGACACCTCCGAAAGACAAGAACACAGTCGCGTTTTGCCACTCATAAGCCCTTCAGGACGTGGAAGGCGAAAATATGGAAGCAGATTCAGCAGTCTCTCGAGTAATTCGACCACCGCCAATATTTGTAAAAAATCTAAACGACTTCAGACTGATGTGTTTCCAGCTGAATAAGCGAGTGGGGCCCGGCAGATATACGTGTCCACACATACGAGCTCAAAGAAGAGAGGGCTGTAAGAGTGATGATTCGACATCTACACCACACAACTTCCCCAGACTTCATCAAAGAGGAGTTGACTGACTTGGGATTCAGTCAGTCGCCACAAACGTGATCATAAGCCGATCCCAGAGAGGGGAGACCTCTGCGGTTAAAAAACACTCCTGCCAATGTTCTTTGTGGACCAGAAGCCTACGCCCAACGTGCAAGAGATCTACAGCTTGACCTCGCTCTGCCACTGTAGAGTAAGATACGAGAAGCCTCATCGTAGAGAAATAGTTCAATGCTACAAGTACCAGCAGTATGGTCATACCACCAAATGGTCAATAGAATAGGTCAAATTCTCCGTAATCTTCCCAAAAAGGCAATTATATTCCTTACCTACATCTATAATTGTATACTCCGAACTACACACTTCCCACTCCTCTGGAAATATTCCGACATAATATTATTTCCTAAACCTGGAAAACCATCACATAATCCTTCATCCTACCTTACTATAAGTCTCCTTCCTTCACTTTCTAAGGTTTTCGAAAAAAATCTGTTAAAACGAATGATGCCTTCTATTGAACCCTACAATATCCTCCCAAATCATCAGTTTGGCTTCCGACATAAGCATTCTACTGTCCAGAAGGTGTTTCACGTCGTAAACTACATTTCATCTTGCCTTGAACGCAAAGAGTACTGCCCAGGGGCTTTCTTCGATGTTTCCCAAGCATTTGATAGAGTCTGGCACAGTAGTTTCCTGTTTAAACTGAAATCCATACTTCCTAATAACACTTATCTTATCCTTAAGTAAACTGTTATTCCATCCTAATCCACTAGATCAGACCCTGTCTTCCAACTCCAACCCCTACAACCTGACCGTCGACTCAAACGAAGATGGCCCCGCGACCTCCTGGGGACATAGTCTGTAAATAATTTGAGAGTGGTGTCACTGGTCACCTTCTCTCCTCATGTGACTTTCATTAATGTCATTTATTTTTTTACTATTCATTGTAATCAAATTACAAAATGTTTTTATTTTTTTTTAAACAGAATGTAATATGTAAATAAAGGTTATAAAAAAGAAAAAAATAATAATTTGATATTATTTCTAATTGTTTTCTGGTTGAATTAATACCAAAGCCCGTGGCCAGTGTTCTCTGAAAAGCTCGAATGCAAGTTAAATTACAAGATATGTTTAGCAATAGCATAATGGCATACAAATAAGCAGAGAGAAAAGCGGAAAAGTAATATGTATTTTTCCTTTTATACAATGGAGATTACCTCACTTAAATGTGAAGATGAATGATTTAAATTTTCCAAATTTATAATAAATTTTTAAAGTACTTTTTAACAGAAATACAAAGAAATAGCCTGTAAAATTTGTATTGATTGAAGACAAAGTACTCAAGATTTATCTCTCAAACTTTTTTCAGCTTTCGAGTACAGGTCTCTAATGAACGATGAGCAGTATTGCAAATAAGTTTGGAGGAAAACAAGTTATAATTTTCTTTAAAATAAAATTAACCTTTCAAATGGAAATACGTACGAGGGTGTATATTATTCTCTCTCTCACCTGCTCTGTCAGCTGTAAAAGCTCAGTATTTACTTTTTTAAAAAAGTTTCTACATTATGTGGAGTACTAGAACTCGCTAAGGAATTGCGATCAGAGCCAGCTGTGGCTGTCTGGCGCCTGAGGGACGTGAGGGTTATCTAATTGCAGGCCCATTCACATGAACCATACATCAGCCGACTTATTCCGCCCCCTTTCACTCTCAAACTACCCTTATCATCTTTGACCAAGTTTTGTGGCCATTATTCTATTACTATTTCAGTTTATTCCTCTGGAATAGCCGTAAGGGAGATGGACGAATGCTAGTGATAGCTTGCTATAAGGTTTTCCCCAACTTTCATCTTCTTAGCACACATTCTTTCGATGACCTTACAATGTGAAAAGTAATGAGTTCATGCGGCACCATAATTTCCGCTTCATCCTAGAAAGGCATTTGGAATTCTAATTCGAGTTTCATGTAATTTTCACATTTGGAATATAATTTGGATAGATTTATTAAGTCATTTAAGTACGTCCAGCTATTATGATGTCATCGCCTTTCACATTCATAGACTTAAAATTTCACTTGCAAGAAATGAATCTTATTACAAAAAAAAAAAAAAAAAAAAAAAAAAAAAAAAAAAAAAAAAAGAAAGAAAGCTATCACAAGCTGCAGGCTGACCCGATTCGATGTTAATTTTGTTGTAGAACGGTGCGTGCTTTTTTACTTGATTTTTTGTCGCTACTTAACGGCGATTTGGTCCAAGCCGTACTTCACGCTGGGTCAATCGAAAGAAGCATATAATATTGTATCATCAATAATGTCAGAATTAAAGAACATAAATCCTTCAAGTACCAAAGTCATAAAATAAGTATTCATGGGCAGGGAACAAAAGTGGCTCGTAGATTTAGGAAAGGCTGAAAAGTATTCTTGAATAATAAATTGTTTCACAAAACAGAAGCTACTCAGGAAATAAAGTCAAGATTATTGTGACATAAAACTGTGGAGCCCGTTTCCCGCTGTGGTTCAGGGACCTGGAGGGTGAATAAAGAAGTAAGAATAAGTTACCATCCAAGCCATGGAAGGCTAAAAAAAAATACTGCAGAAATATACTAAATATATACTTTCTGTTTATATAAACAGAAAGTATATATTTGTTTTGAATTTTCACTAATTGTTGTTGTTCATTAATTGTTGAATTTCGTATTTAAAATTATTTTATTATATTTTTGTTAATTGGGAGACATGGATGAAGGTTTTTTGTTGTTCTTAATCTACTAAATGGTTCAATATTACGCCCAAGATTCCTCAAACGTTTTATTTGACCGCAGTAATGTTTTTAAGTGATCCAATAATTCCATGAACGAAATTGCCAAATTTCTATATTCTGCAAGTACAATATCAAGCAGGAGTCGGTTCCAAGCATCGTAACATCAAGTAGTAAGGATAAGTAACCTAAACGAAGCCTCTTTCTTGCTTTGCACAACATCAAGCAGGGATCTCTTCATGGCTCAGAACTACTAAAAGCAGAAACCCTTTCATTTCTTAGTCCAACATGAAGTAAAGATCTCGTTCCATGAAAGATCTCTCTCTCTAGCATATAACTACATCAAGCAGAGATCTGTTTGTGTAGCACTATAAACAAGCACCTCTCTCTAGCTTATCACAACCTCAAGCAATGATTTCTCCCTTGCATGAAACTTCATCGAACATAGATCTTCTGTTATTGCAGTACTACTAGCAGGACAACAACAAGCAAATATATCTTACTAGCATGGAATCGCATCAAGCAGAGATCCTCTGCTTTTGTAGTAATACAAGCAAGAGCCTCTCCCCAGCTTAGTACAAACTCAAGCAAAGATCTCGCTCCCTAACATGGAACTACACCAAGCAGAGATCTTTTGGTTTTGTAGTACTACAAGCAAGGGCCTCACTGCATCAAACATGGCATACATTTCAGTAGCTTATATATACATATATATATATATATATATCCCTGTCTTCCA
>KZ808780.1:74124-87040 GCA_000696205.2 Oncopeltus fasciatus
TATATATATATATATAGATTATATTATTATATCACTCTCAAATTTAGTAAGATTTTAATAAAAAATCCACCCAAGCATGACTAAAATCAGGAGTTTCCGTCTAGTTAAAAATAGCAACGAACCAATAGCAAAAAATAGTTTCAGCTATCTTTAAACTGGGTGTTTTTTAAATTATTATCAAGGACGATTCAAAGGATGATGATACTGTTCAATTTGAAATTGTTCTTGGTTTATTATCGAATGTTACCATTTTTTATCTGTTGGCAACAACGAAAAAAACAATAAAACAATGAAGCGAAGTAATATCTTACTACACTAGTTTTTCTCAATTATATTGGCAAGAGAGGATAAATGAAAAATGCCGTATTTTAGGGGTATTTAGGTCTCTTCGTTCGACCCTTAAGTTAAGCCTGCTCTTGAATGAATTTGAATTCATTGGAATTCATTAACATGGACGAAATTGAGCCAACAAGTAGGGGGTGGGGGCTGGAAGGGCCTTCAACCGTCTGAGGGACCTCAGCGCCTCGCCGCCATGGATATAATCCTCAAGGCCCAAGTCGCCGAGTGCACTACAGTATCTGGCTCGGTTCGACGGAAATGAATTCATCCAGAAGTGCAGTTAATTCTTTAAAAGAATTTTCTCACTTGTTTTAGTGGACGGTTTAATGAGATAAGCTTATCCCAATGAAGGAAACCTGACTTCTTCAATTCCTATTCTGGCATATGTTCTCAAAGATAGTATAATTATTTATGTTTTATTAAAAATAATAAAGACAATCTTATATTAATAGTTTCCAAATAGATTTATTTTACCTTTTACACCATGTTTAAGAATTGTCTACTATATTGTACATCTTTTTCACGTTAATTTTTTATTAGTGGAAAAAGCAAGCTTCAGGATAGAGAAAGTTTTACTAAGGGTTTTAATTTTTTTTTCTCGAAAGATTTAAGGGAATTTAAGGATGAAGACGAAAAGTCTAGTCATTGTTTTGGGAAGTGGAAATGTCGAATTTCATAATTTNTTTTATGGTATGCATTGGGAACCATTAGAGAATAGGATCTCTGTCACACTTTTGACGTTTTAGTTGTGTTATGACTTGTCAGGGAGTGTGAGTGATCTGTATATGAGATTTTTGGCCTCGTTTATTTTTCGATGATAGATTAAGAATGAGGAGCAGGTCATTAGATTTTCTGAGGAACAAGATGTTTGGAAAGGAGGGAAGGATGTAGTCTTGAAGGTCGTTGTAAGTAATATTGAAAATATCGGCTAGGTTATTTTCCCATAGCCAGACCGTTAATCTGGTTATAGTAATTCCCTTCGTAAAGGAGATAGCCTGAAGTACATCAAAGGGAAAAGTCCTCGAGGTAAGTAGACTGATTGAGAGTGGTGTAGTCTTGGATTGTAGTGCTGTGTTTGTCATCAATTTGGTGGACTTTGTCAATGGGTATGTTAGTGAAAAGAGATTCGGCGTCTAAGGAGCAAGGAATGTATTCTTTGGGGATAAGTAGGAATTTCAGTTGTGTTTTGAGGCTAGGGATTGAAGAAGGATTTTGCTGAGTTAATAATGTATACGATGGGGTAGTGGGTGTTCTGTAATTTGTGAATTTTTGGGAGTCCGTAACATATAGGTGCTTGAGAGTGTAAGATATGAGTTTCTTCGTAATAGGTTTTTGTAACTCGGTAGATATTTATTAAACCAACCATTCTTCAATTTAGAACACACATTTTTGTATACTTTTTTTTTAGATAACAACCTTGGCCGAGAACAATGATGCATTACACTCTCACTTTCGACATTATAGTATTTTGCAAATACTCATAGAATCATTTAATAGATGAAGAAATGGAGATTGAGAAAGAGTAGATCTATATTAGGTCATACTAAATAATTTAAATGATAATTATTTATTGCTGAAAGCGCTATTAAAAATATATTGTCCCTGAGAAGCTTCAAATTTCAAAATGAAGAGGAGAAAAGGAGAATAGATGCCGGATTTATTAGTACAATTAACAAAAGTACAAGTGAAATGAAGGACATAGAGAGAGTTCTGTGGAAGAACTAAATAGGTAAACAGTCGAGTTGGCGTCAAGTGCAGAGGGGTGTGTGAAGCAGTTGATAGTGAGAGAATGACATTGAGGGAAGCCATTTATTAGGCGCGCATGTAAAAGAGCTTGAGGCAAATAGAAAGCTAGAGAGACAAAAAGAGTAGAGGTAGTGAGGTTTTCCGATGAAACGAGGGGAGGAAGGGACAAATTCAAAAAGGGGGGGGGGGATAACTGAGAGACATAGAGTTGCAGATAGAGATAACTGAGAGAGAAGCAGTGATGCCTAGAAAATTGGTTTCATAGATACAGAGAGTGAGAGTGAGAGAGAGAGAGAGAGAGAGAGAGAGAGAGAGAGAGAGAGAGAGAGGGGGGGGGGAAGAGTGGTGGCATAGAAGTGGTGGCCTTCTTAATTAATTTGCAGGGCTACAGTGGAATTTCCTCCGTCACTCACCCCATAAATTAAACTTTTCGATCGAGGGAGGGGAGCTGAGAGAACGCAGCTGATTTAATCTATTGCACTACTCTTTGCTAATCCCTGTTTGTTTTTTCCCAACCTATTTCACTGTTCTTTGTTTAATGGGGATTTGCTAGTATTTTACAAATTTACTGTGAATTGTTTTCCAACACTTTATCTTAGCTAATTTCAAAAATCCTTCGACACATTTAATCTCTGTACATCATTGGTCTTTTTCTCTTTCTAGTTATTTCTCTTTTTTCTTGGTTTTCTTTTATCGCCTTAATTCTTTTAACATACACTGTTAGCAATCTTTACTTGTTTTTCTTGAACTTACAGCAAAAAAATTCTTAAACATTGTTCTTTCGCCTTCAGAAACTTGGCCGAAATTTTTTTTAAAAAATTAAAAGCCAAAAAAAAAAGTATTTCACCTAACAAAACATATCAGTACCAATATTTTAGTGGTTTTATTTAAAGATAAACAGAAAGATCAATTTTCCAATGATTAAGATAATATAGACTCCATACACAAGTTTTACTCGAATTATTTTTCACTCTTGTCCTAGATTGGGTCATTAAGCTAGCAAAACTATTTATAATTAAAAAATATTAGGCAAATAGATCCATGAGATAAAACATGAGAATAATGAGCTTGTGCGGATTGGAAAACAATATAAACACATATAAGTATAATTAGATGATTTTAGTTGGGGTTCAGTCAAGGTAGATCCAAAAAAATAAAGAGTATTTTTTAAAAAGATTATCTGCCAATGTTTCGGCTTGCATTACAAGCCATCTTCAGGGCTGTAGAAATACAATGTCATGAGAATACAATAATAATTGACAATATTTATGTCATATATGCTGACATCCTCTTGTCCATTGGTTTTCCTACTCACACCATTAAAAAACTTGTAAAATAATTTTTTATTACCACTTCTCCAACTATCCCCCTCCCCCATAATAACGACCTCATTTTCTGTTTTCTTCCTTATATTCCAAAACTTTTTGAAAATATTAAGAAATCACTCAAAAAAACTTTCCCTAACCTTAAGCTTTATTTTTCCACCAACAACAAACTTAAATCTATTTACACCATCCTCAAAGACCCCATCCTCCTTCCTAACAAAACTAATGTCGTCTACAAAATTCCCTGTTCCACACCTATTTTCCAGGGTTCTTACATTGGACGAACAAAAACCCTATTTCTCGTAGAATCAATAACTATAAAAATGACATAAAGAATAAACTAATAAAAACTGCCCACACTAAACACGTTTTTCATGAAGAACACACATTTGACTTCGAGGGCTTAACCATTCTTTCCACTGAACCCTATGAACACAAACGCCTTTTATCTGATACCGTTCACATTAACTTACAACACTATCCAGTTAACGACAGAACGGACATAGAACAAATTTCTTCAACTTACTCAAACATTTTCAACTGTCTAAAAACCATCAGCCCTCCTTCTCAATAAACCCGTCAAACTTTTTCCCAGTTCCAAAGTTACTTATTTCCAATAATACCTTTCCTTTTTCCCTTTGTCCTTTTTATTGCCCTCTTTTGAAACAGGCCACTTTCCCATTGTACCTTCCGCCTCTTACCTCCCCCCCTGCGCCATTCTACCACCCACGGTGTTTTTCAGAAAAATTATTTCGTCTAAGCCATGGTAATATAAACTTAGGGACAGGACGGCCTCTCTCGTCTTCATGATAGGCAGGTGTGGTAAGTCACTGTTTTAATGTTATTCAATTATTTTATAATAAGTTGTTGTCACATGATTTTTAAATTCTCTTACATATCTTTCTACATTCATACTTTTGATATAACACTACATTATAGTAATTCTGCATTATAATATTTTCAATTATTATTGTATTCTCATGGCATTGTATTTCTACAGCCCTGAAGATGGCTTACAATGTAAGCCGAAACGTTGGCAGATAATCTTTTTAAAAAACACACTTTTCTTTTTAATTTGAATTTTTTTTTTTTATCTACCTTGACTGAAGCCCAACTAAAATCCTCTAATAATAATATCTACGGTCAAAAAAATTCTCCTTTTGAACATGTATTTATATTCTAGTGTGAATCGAACAAATTCTTTATATACATATATAAATATATATGGACTATTATAGTAGTTTGCGTTTGTTACTTGTGTCTAAGCCCCTGGTTTAAAATCTCCGAATTTTTCATCCTCTTACGGATACCAAATGTAGAAAACACAAACTTTCTTTAATAATTCTGTTTTCTGCCGGCCTTTCCATACCCAGCTTTCACCCCTATACAATAGTATCGGCAGGTATACTTATTTGACGCTGTGGAGTTCAAGAAATGCAAAGACATACAAACAAAAAATACTTGTTTACTTCTCTCTTCCCAAGCCAGTCTTAATAACCTAACTAAATTTCTCTTTAGTAAGAGGCAAGATTAGTATCTTGTTTGGTATTTCTTCGTACTCTTTTCCAGCCACCACTTATTTCTTCTAAGCGGTAGATGTGAACATATTCCTTTTGTCTATTTTATATATTTTGTTTTTGTTATTTTTGGTCTGCATTCCTTTTTGGCTTCAATCTTTATACATCTGATTATTGATAGAAACATTTTTTCTTTTGAGCTCGTGGTACCACCAATGAATTAAAATTTTTTCGCCCTTGGAATGTTTTCTCTATTAGTCTCTAATAGAGACATAAACAGTAGGAATAACAAAGGGCGTAAATTTCTCGACTTTTGATCCCCTTTGCTACGTCAACATGATTAAATTTAGGCCATTTAGTTGGGAAATTCCTTGTGGCTCCTGATATGTGTACTTGATTGCCTCCACTAAGCTCTTTGGAACATTTTAAACTCAGCTCGTTACATTTTACCTCTTGGGGCATAGTAAAAAATATTCTACATATTCTGTTCTCGGTTCAAGGATTTTTGGAGAAAATTTCTATGGTTAAAAATGTGATCTTTGATTTGCCGCGCTCATCTTGTTCTTTTCTAATGAGTTGCACCATATTTTCTTATGCAAATAAATTATTATGTTATATTCGCAATCAATTGAGATCCTTCTCTCATCTCTTACTTTCTGAAAGAGCATTTTTAGTACTCGAAGTAGCTCCAGACTGGAGATTTTTCAAATTCACCGACGGTATATATTATCTCTGCCTGGTGCTTTTTTTTTTCTTATTTTAGAAAATGCACTTTAAATATCTTCATTCTCTATCAAAATCATACTCTTCCTCTTTCCAGATAAGTATTTGCACGACTGAATAACTTTTTAACCAAAATCATTTATAGCTGTGTATCAGTTACAGAAATTTCGATTCATTAAATGTATTTGAAATTAACATATGTTTTATGAGAGCTAATATAGACTTAGATTGTAAGTCATGATGAAGGGTCGCGTATATTGCCCGAAATGCAATGTATATGGCCACCGTTGTTGCTTCTGGCCAATCACTCGATTTCTGATTTTGACTTACAATGTAAAAATGGTGAATATTGCGCCCACGGTAAAGTGAAAAGGCCAACAAGTGTTACAATGTTACATTGGCTCGTATGCCCACATCCATCAAATGTGCATGAATTGTCTTTGAGTTTCATACCTGCGTTAATCTCTGCCATCACCACTAGCTGTAATGATGTTTAAATAGTAAATAATTAGAGATCATGATTTCCTCTTCTATAGAATTGTGTACATATAGTATACATTATAGTGAAAGTAGCTGTAGGTATTGATGCACGATCAGTGCGTACCACAGTGGTGATTTAATTTATAAGTTAGCTTATGAGTTATGTTAAGGGCTTGCGATTACACGAAATGCTGCATATATTGTCGACAGTATTATTTAAGTGGCTACTGATGAGTTTTTACCCCCCCCTCCCCCCCCCCTTCGATTCCTGATAATTTCTAACGATGTATGGCTAGATCACGGGTATATTACTTAATTTAAAGTTTAAATTTCAAATTTCTAATATTCATTTCACAATTTCACTATATCAATTTAACTTTACAAAGATATGTCACTATTTATTTCTAAGCTATAAATTACTAATGTGGAAGACACAATAAACTATGCCTAATATTTCACAATTATTTAAATTCATTTTTAAAAAAAACTTTTATGATTTTGGAAATTAATCTTTTACGTAATTCGAAAACAAACCGGTGTGACATTTAACAGTTTTAACAGCCTAAATATGTAGGCCACAAAGTGTTCCAGACAGGTACAGCTGAAATATTTTTTTCTTTTAATAAAAAATAATACAGATACGAAAATACATTGAAATGAAAATGCCCTTTTTTTTTCTTTTTTTTTTTTTCAAATTTTTCTATTAATTAAGGTCTTTCATCATCCTCGATTACATCTTCGAAGCCTAGTGTAAGCGTATGAGAGTCTCATAAAATGAGAGATTATGGATACAGAAAGCGCTCAGCTTTCATAAATTAAAAACATTTCGCTGTTAAGAGTTGAAAAAAAAAAGCCATCAATAAAATAATTTTATTGTTTATCCGCTAAAAATTATAGTAGGCATGGTAAACTCAAATATTATTAAATTAAATTAAAAACCCATGTTCTACTAATTCTATGTGCCATTGTAGTTAAATGTTTAGTATGCAAAGAAACATTAAGTGAATTTAAAAAGTCATTGGCCGTAAACTCAGATGAATACCTTCTGTTAGCTGTAAAAGAAGCAGACTTCTTTACAGAAGGAAATGAACAGGCCTTTGAAAGTATAACAGGTCAGCTGCTAATTCAAGTAAAAGCTCCACAATTTATTTATTTGCCTTGGAAAATTATTATTTTTTATTTTACCACTAATTAGTATTGCGGGGTTTAATGCGCCTTACTCATCTGAAAAGCCTTAGTACTAATTCATAAAGAGTAATAAAACTGTCTTGGCTCTGGGAGGCTGGTTTATTATTCAAAGAAGGGTCATTGTTATTCAAAGTTTTATTGAGTGAAAAAGCTTCCGATTTGATAAGTTTTAGAATTAATTATTGAATGCTTGAATGGAAGATAACTTTTCTCTGTTTAATTATCATCATCTGAAAAATTAGCTCTTTTTTACAAAGTTGATAAAGGTTAATAAAGAGATATAAAAATGGGAATTTTTTTTCTGTTTTGGTAAAGGTCATTGTAATGCTTAGAAAAATACTTTAAGAATTTAACTTAGTAATACATAGATTTCTACATACCGTGAGGTGTTAAAAATATTCTACATTTCACTCTCCTTTATTGATCGTTACTAACCCAAAGAATTTACGGAAACATTACTTACTATTATTTGGTAGTAATATATTACTATTTATTTGTCAAATTTTGAAGGAACGATACTCTTCGTTGACAAGAGTCTCCTTTCGTTTTCCTTTGCAAAGGATGGATCATGCATTAGCATGATATGACTGGAATTCTTCCACACAGAGAAAGGAATGTAATTTTCCATTTTAAATAATAAATTAATTGTCGTATGTAATCCCATGCTAAATTATCTATAAGAAATGCACAGGGAGCAAAAAAAAAAATACTTACTACCTCAGCCGGGAATTGAACCCGGGTCTCCTGCTAGTAGGAGAGAGACCTCCTTGCAGAGAATAGTAATGCATGATATGAATGGAATTACTCTAGCACGGGGAAAGGAATATAATTTTCTTTATTTTCGCATTACTGGAGCCATATTGCATGGAGATGCAAGTTAGTGAAATACTGGCTAAACTCTGCCAAATCTAAATGAATCAAGCACTAAATTCATGTACTTATCTCGTTTTCCCACTGCATGTCAAATCTCCCTTTTACACAATCATGAACGAGATGAATTTATTTTTAGTCAGACAGTATAGGCAAAGAAATGTACACAACATAACTTGTATATACAATATGAGCTTACACTTATACCAACTAATAAACCCAACATTTACTTTTAAACAGTGCAAAATTTAGTACCGTCACTGTCAGGTCATCCTTTATTTTCATCATGCAATAGTTTTATCATGATTTTTTAAGCCAGTGTTTAATACCATTTGGAGTAACTTGATAGTAAGAAGAAACAAAGTGAAGCCAATATGACTTATACCGGATTTTTTTACTGTTTTATCTCATTTTTATTTTATTTTACTTTTTTTATCCCAGTGATCTGCCCTTTTCTTTCTTAAAATGGAGTCCATTTTAAAGCTTATATTTTTTTTTTCTGGCTTATTACAGTCTGTCTATTATAGTATATAAACCAGCACGTTAAAAATTGCACTAAAAGTTTATAATATAATTACTAATAATGTTTAATTTAAAAAAATAGTATACAGTTCTAATAATAAAATATATAATTCTATTTATGAAAATAAATTCCAATACACAAAATCTTCACTTAGATCTATAACGCCCATATTGAATATTTTTAATCTCATTATCAGTTATTTACAATTTCTATATACAAGCTAAAGGAATGAAAAGCCATACAATTAGTACACATTTTCAAAAATTAATATTAGTGTTAGGCTCTTTTGCAATTCAGATACAAATGATCAACTCAAGATTTTAAATGTTGTTTAAAAAAAAGACTGTATTAATTATAGGAGATAAATGGAATAAGTTATCCCCAAATGAAAATTTTAATGCTATTCTTTTATCAAGTTTATTAATAAATACTAGGTTTATGAGTGAACTATATATTTTATGTACGCAGATAAAATCATAGATCTTTTTAAAATTTAGTTCGACCCAGACTTGGGCATGGGTGTTTAAAATAGGTGAATACCTGTAGAAAGTCCTTCCCAATATACTATAGGAGGAGAAAAAAAAAACGTATATGTTAACAAAAGGTCCTCAAACATGGCATTTTGAATAAGCAAACAAATAGGTGTTTGCGCGGAAAAAAAATAACAGGCAATAACACACACGCGCACTCACATTGTACAAAAGAATCTTAAAAGGGAAGGTAGTATATTATAATTATTTACATACAGTGGGCTAAAACTTCTTTTCTAAGATATTTCATTTTTTCCTTTATTCTTTTACCTCCCTTATTTCTCCCTTCGCAAATGAATAAAACTGCTCTTGTCGGAGCAGTAAAATCTGTGTACCCTCGTAATTAGCTTTCCGCCTACCCTTTTTGTTTGTGCCTAGTAATTAGTGGTTAAGCCGCCTTCTTGAGCTCTCGCTGTTCATCAATTCAGCTTTTCCGTCCTGGTTTTTTTTTTTTTTTGTTTTTTTACACAAAGAATAAAATAATATATCCATTGCTGCCTAACAATACGTAAGGACACGTGTTAGTGAAGAAAAATACATTTACTGAGAATTATGACTGCAGGTCTGATATTTTTAGTTATCTTTAGAATCGCACTGTTATAATCACTTAAATTCACATAAAGAAAATTATAAATATTCTGGGGGTGAAGATATTCATGTTGATACTAATGTGCATCTTTTGAAAATTCAACAATTATTTTTTTTTAAATCATTCAAATAATAATAAGAAATGTATATCATAAAAATCCAAAATATGGTATTTTTAAAGTTGAATATTTATCTAGACACACACTTTATTTTTTAACATTAGATGATTTTTAGTTGGGGTTCGGTCAAGGTAGATCCAATAAAATACAAATTTAAAAAAAAAGTGTATTTTTTTAAAAATTTGTATTTTTTTTTTTATCTACCTTGACCGAACCCCAACTAAAATCATCTAATAATAATATCTACGGTCAACAAAATATCCATTTATTTTTTAACCTAGAGCCTATTGGACATGGCAAACTCAGAATATAAATTTTAATACTTGAACACTTCGATGAGTGAAATAATGATAGCAGAAATTAGTCGAGTAAAAATGAGACTAGAGAATGACTAAGTAAATGAATATTAAAATTTTACATTTGTATTAATGTTTAGTTTAAAACCGTTCCTTTCAGTCATGAACATGTGATCTTAGAGACAGGACGTCCCCTCACGCCTTCATGATAGCCCTGAAGATGGCTTGCTCGTCAATGTATGCCGAAACGTTGGCAGATAATTAAAAAATATTAAAACATTTTTTTAAATTTGTTTTTTTTGGATCTACTTTGGCCGAACCTCAACAAATAAAAAACATCTAATAATAATATCTACGGTTAAAAAAAAACTCTCCATTTGAATCTATTTTTGTTATTTTCCTAAAAGCTTTCACTTTTTCTTTCTTTCTTTTTTTTTTTCTTTTGTAGGTTACCACACACCACCTCGTAGACTCGCCTATAAATTTTATATTGTAACGAAATCGTCTAATCGATTTTGTTCTATTGGGCTAGAAAATATCTGAGTAAACTGTTTAGTCATAGGATATCCTTCATTCGGCTTCGTTGAAATAGGCACCAGAGATACTTTTAAATATTTTTTATTAATAGTTTGCCATTAATTTACATCTGCATGCAGTCTTTTGCTATTGGGATTCCCTTTCACAATTAAATATATTTCATTAGGATGCCCCAATTGAGTGTGCCACAACATCGAATAAGAGACTTTTGAGGTTAAAAAAAAAAACGGCATAAGACGTTTATTTTTTGAAATAGAGATATTTTTTTTACTTTTTTCGATTAGTAACTTTTCGACACTGTACCTTTCAGCCATTATCTTTTATTATGGAAGCAGATAGCATGCGAGTCCTCGAATCCGGTATATTAAGATTATCGATCTGCTTGTCGGTCTATGCAAGGGAGTTTCCATTATGAAGAGGATGTATAAATATACTCATCTAATTTTCCAGATTTAGCTTCATATTCTTGACTGGTTTATAATTTTTAAATTTCCCTCTGTCATTGAAATTGTGGCTTATGCTATTCAATCATCATTTTTTTTTTTTTTTCGATTTTGACCTTTCTCAAGTCAGACCCATCATTAAATGATTCTTTAATATCGCTGCTGACGTTATCAGTCACTTCCTGAGAAATTCAGTGTGTAAAAAATGACATTAAAATAATCTAAAATTTCTTTGAACATTATTTTTATGATCTCTAAACCATTCATACACTATTTTAAAGAGTTTAAAGAGCTTTTCTATTGAAATTTGTAAATTACCTACGCACTTGGATCCTTATCATAAATTTTTTGGCTTCTAGGTTCAGTTTATAGCGAATTTTCTTCTGAAGATCTTCGGATTTTTCCAGTTATTCAGTTTTGCATCAAGAAATCTTAAACTCGTCGGGAAGGAAATATTAAACATGACCACAATAAAATCGTCATTAATGAGGATATCAATATCTAAGAATTTATCAATATTTTATTATTTATATTTCAGTAGGGGAAGATGCTAAAAAATATAAAAACCCAATTATTTTACTTAAAACTTAATTTTGCTTTACTTGTATCACTTTTAAAAATGAAAAAAATATTTACAAATTAAAATTGAAACCTTCCACCCCTAAGGCGACAAAACTACCTGCATTTTGAACTAGTTAGGCTAAATGAAGTTTTGAATAAAATAAAAGTGTTTGTATATTTTTGAACATTTGTTGCTACCTTGAGATAGCTCAACGTTCTATAAGACTAAGTGGTGGAAAGGTTGGTAATAATAAACTTTAATTAAAAGAGACACTTGAGTATGTGTCTATTATAGGATATTTTCTTGATTTTGTTATTAGTTTTTTATAATACTTGTATATGGCAAAACAAATTATGCCAATTTGATTGAAGCACAAATATAAGGAAACATATTTATGGATGATTGTAAAAAGAAAAAGAGCAGGAAAACGTATATAAATTGATAACTTTAAATGTTTCCATAATTGTATAGTGAATAATGTAGTAGATAGAGTTTCTCGTGTCTAGTATAGAAGGTAAAAAACACTTTGAAGAATACATTTTAGAGAAAAATAATAAATGAAGAACGAGTCAAATAAGCGGAAAAAGCGAAAATCCCCCAAAAGATCAGTCTCCAAATATCGTAGCTAAATCACATAAATTTACTTCGTTTCCTGCCGGCTCGATCCAACCCATCCATCTAGAGGGTTCCTTCCATACCTCCATCTCTCGACGCGTACATCGATAACGTCCTTCCTTATACCATATCTCTACAGAGTATCTCTCCTCTACCGTATATATCTTACACTTTACTTTATATATCTCTATGTTACTCGTATTATTTATATTTTCACTTACAGATTATAATATTCTTTTTAGCTCACTAAATGCCCCTATCATTCGAGTTTTTTATTTTTTTTTTATTTTTTGCTCCTCATTAAAAAAATATTCTCAATTTTATTAAGGATGTGAAATAGTCAATATGCATTATGAAAAATGTCATCAGTCAAAATTCATAAAGAATAAAAATTTATCCCGATCAAGTAGCATTTAAATTAGAATTACGGCCGCTGAGCTCATAAAACTAGTGTCAGATTTTGGAATAACTGCTAATGGGGTAAAACAATTATTTTTTATATTATGATATAAATA
>KZ808780.1:133746-149302 GCA_000696205.2 Oncopeltus fasciatus
ACCAAAAAACATCTACTAATAATTTCTACAGTCAAAAACTCTCTATTTGAACATTTATATATATATATATATATATATATATATATATATATATTTTTTTTTTGTGTGTGTGTCAAAGAGAAATATTAGTATTTCCTTAGTTTGTTGAACTAAGAGTTTTATCGGAATGAATATATCCAACTGGATATATGTAGAAATTGTGTCACGTAATCCACTGTTTGAAGTTAAGCAAGTTGATTCTCGGAGAAGGGTCTGAATTCTTATTCTCTGTTTGGAATTCCCAGTTTGACTAAGTCGAATGCTACAAAGAGCAGTATTTATTAATAGCTATTAGAAGAGAGGATAGCCTGGGTTCGGGAAAGCCCTCACATGGAGGTTACAATACCTTTCTTACAAGAATCTTGTAGACCTATCATACCTTCTATTATCCGTCTTCATTGGTTTCTGCAAACCATCCTCCGTTGGCGAGCGCTTTCGGACATTGTCCATCTTCTTGGCCGAATACATGTGTTCACTGTCACTGTCTGTATTCAACTGCGTTTGTGTTCTGTGGGTTGGTCGGATGCGTCAGATATAAGAGTCGTTTAGCTGTAACGGTCGCTTTGTCGGCAATAAGGTCTGTCAAACGCGAAAGTTATAAGGGTCAGTGTCCCTTATTTCAGGTATTAGTTGAGGCAAGGATTAGTTGTAATCTCCTTTGTTCAGGTGATCTAAGTGTTCCGAAGTTTTTTTAAAAATGTGTTTGTGTTTAATAGTGTCTGACTATGGATTTAGTCTTGTCTTTTTGCGTTGTTGTCGGTTTGTGTGCAGTCTGTTCGTTTACGTTTGTGTGTTCGTCTTAGTAATAGTAGCAGTCTAAATATGGTGTCAGATTGTGTTTTAAGTTGTTCGTTAATAATGTTATTGTCAGTGGTCCTTGTTTTGTAAATTTCCATATTTTCTAAAATGTTCATCTTCCGTCCCTTCTGTCTTGTAGACCATGCTTTTACGTTCGAAAAGGTGAACGATTAAATTTATTTTTGCTATTAAAGCTAAATGCATTGTTAAGTCATAACAGAGGAAGAAGTCATTGTTCCCTTAAGAGGAAGAAGTAGCCCTTAATGGGCTTAGGAAGTTTGAAGGGGAAGAACGAAGGTATACCTAAAGCAAACTGTCCTTTTTTTCATAATGAATTTTTTTAAATGTATTATCAAAGCAAGCATTGTATTTACCCGCACACGCTACAGTGAAGCAAAACTCCAGAGTGCTCAGCAACATTAATTCAGAAGGCACTTACAAATAATTTTTTTAAAATCATGATTTTGGCACCCTCTATGCAACATGAATAATTATTTTGTTTAATCATTTGTTTCTGTGAAAGCAACAGTAATATAAGTCGATCAAATTGCCGCATGAATTTCAAATGATGCCACCACAACCACCTACGGCCCTGCAAATCTCTCTGTGCCTCTGTGTAATGTTATCCGCTTGGGCCTAAACTCTGCTCTTTGTCAATTTATTAAGCCACCATTTGCTGGTATCACCTCATTAAAGTCCTGCTATAGTCTGTACCACGTGGTCGAGTAAAGTAAAATACAGCCGAGAGTGTGAATGAAAAGACGCACGATGTGAGTTATTTCCAATTTGTCTAGATTGAGGACAGAAACTTCTCCCTATATATCATCACACACCAACGAAGCATCCTTCATCGTTTTCACAATAATGTAAAATCCCAATTTATCCCTAAAATATGCCGAATTTATTTAACATAAACAATTTTTTTTAGTTTAATGTATCCTTTTCTTGCTCACTCCCATCTTAAACCCATTGAACATTCTCGCAATTTTATAAGTTCTTCATGTAACTAGTAGCTGTGATCATGTCTAGTTTTTCAACTCATCACCATTGCAACACCTTCATTTTATGGTATTTCCTCAGTAAAGGAAACAATGAATGAAACATTATTAAATTTTAATTTATTGTATTTACTTATTCAAACAGTCCATTCACCTTCCAACTACCTCTAGTAATATGGCCACATTGCTATATCATTTCTACATGCAGTCACGTATAATTTTAATACTTTAAAATAATAGCACAGCTTGCATAAAACATTTATTGAGCATCATCAATAATGCAGTGGCGCTTAAAATATTATTCATAAAAAGTGCACGGGCTCTTTAGTACACGATTTAGCGATTTGGTATAAAGTCAAGAAACATTGTTACTCCTTAAAAGCTTCAGGTATAGAAAAAAATCAACCCAACCTTACAAGGGTATCATTTGCGTTAAATAGAATAGGGAGGTGAGGTCATTATTGAAAAAGGGCTTGACAGAAGGCCACCCTTCCAGCTCAGGCGGCTAGCCCGATCAATGGCTCCTAATGTCCGGAGTGAAGGATGGAAGAGATAAGGTTTGCCCCGTTTAAGCGGATTCCTCTCATGATGGCATCACACAACTTTCGAAATTTTCACTGTAGCTCTACATGGTCGTCCATTTCTCATCAGCTTTTCTCTAGCAATTTTTTTTACCAATTTTCAAATGTCATTTCATCTTAAAATACTCACACAATTATTGCTTGAGAAATTAGTCAGGGTTTAGGCCAGGATCATAAAAAATAAAAAAAATCTCCAAAACTATTGGGCAATTATTTTATTATTGCAGAAGTTTCGATTTAGCCTGTAAGTCATCATCAGAGCGATAGTGATGCTTAGGGGGATCTCCGAGGGAAGTTTACAGTCACATCTCATAGTCACTTTCGCTCTTGACTCTGAAATGTGACCGTAAACCTCCTTACATCGCAAGCCATCGCATCGCCCCGATAAATGGCTTACAAGTTAAGTCGGAAATATGGCAATAATAAAATAAGTACCCTATCATTTTTGGAGTTTTTTATTTTTTCTAATCCTGGCCGAAAAAAATAAGCTAAACATTGTAAAAAATATAATGAAATTGGTTAGTAGACAGCTGCTAAATATATTCAAAACATACGCATACACGTACCACGTTCCATGAAATTATTGTGCAATACTTTTATTTGCATTGAACAATGACGAAAATAAACTGAGTAAGAAAGTTTTTCTTCTGCCTCATTAAACTTCCAAACTTTGTATAATATATTATTATTAAATTAGTCAATAATTGTTATTTATATTTTACTTGAACGCGTATGATATTTTTCATTGTTATAAAACAGAAAAGTCTTTTGTGAACGATAACTTGATATTGTAATATCATTTGAATAAATCCATTCTAAGTAAGAGGGGAAAAAAATCACAGTAACTAATATAAAGCCCTTCGCTGAAATTAGAAAAACTTAAAAAATACTTAGAATATTCGAATGTTCTAGACAGTCTTTTATTCGCAACCGAATTCTGATTATACTCATTGAAAAAAAAACAAAAAAACAAGGGGCTCTTATCATAAGTACTCGGATGCATACGTCCTAAGGGATCAATACCTACCAATAAATCACATTAGCTATCAGATGGGGCGTTCTGACTCAGCACGAACATGGCGAAAACTTTAATACTTCTGTAAACAATTGATTAAAGATTAAAATTGATTGGTAATTTTTTCAAAATAATTAAGGTACTTAAAATTCCAATTTTCGTCCAACCAAAGACACTTGTTAATTAATAATAATTTTTTACGTATTTTCACATGTTGCTCAACAAAAGTTAGGCGATTGAGTTGGCAATTAAGCGTTAAGGAACCATTATATTAGTTTAATTATTCAAGAGATTACAATTACAAATGTGAACGTCAGTAAATGACAGGACAATTAGTTACTGCACTGTTACACTTTAATTAATTAACCGGTAATGAACACTAATGTAGTGGATGATGAAATCCTGCTTGCTGTGACCTCAGAGATCATGTGCGCGCACCAAGTGACCTCTCTCAACGGATGAAAAATCTGTGACTAAGATCAGATTCTTCCAAACGGGTTGTAAAGCAAACTGAACTTTTGAAGAAGGAACTTCTAGATTTCCAGCAGCCATTGCAATAAATATACGCCAACAAAATAAGAGTTATTGCAGAAAACAATACTTATTTTGATTGGAGTTCAGCGAATTAAACAGAGTAAATTCGTATCTAAAAGTAGTATATCTATGTAAAAACAATCATTTTTACTTCGAAAAGGCTCGGTGACTTTGAAGAAAATCAGCAACAATGGTCACAAGCATAGAAAGATGAAGCAGGTTCAGAGAGTGACATTGATAATAAAGACTATCTGGAACTACTAATATATACTAATATAATATACTAATAGTGGTTTAAAATTACTAAAAACATTAAGATATTTTACTGATGAGCCAATAATCATCAAATACCGATTCAGGTCTCAGTGCCAACGACTTTCTATTTGCGGTTAAAATTCTCCTTAACGCTTGCAATGTATCCTATAAAAACTCGATTTGATGGACAATTGATTTTTTTTAAAGAGGCCAGCTTATATTTGGTAGAGGACTAACCACAGCCAACTTACAACTTGGAAACGTCTCTTAAAGAAGCATTTGAACGTTTTGATTATGATTATCAATGGGAAGACTGTTCTCTTCCCATTGATAACACTGCACAACAAAAAAATATTTTTTGAATGTTTCCTACACTAAATTAGTCTATTCCTACTAATTTTGGGATGATAAAAACGAAAATAACATTGAAAAATTTTTATTAGCTCTNAAGACCATGAGTCTGGCGGGCGCAGCCAAGTAAAACTAGATTAACAAAATGTTCACTGTTAGTGTTTCTAAATATTTCCATTAAATTATATTATTATTCAACTTGATATTATAATTTCTACCACCAATGAATATAGAACTCTCATACCTTATATTCTCCGTCTTCCTTGGTTTCTGTACATCTCCCGTTGGCGAGCGCATATTCGAATGTTCTAGACAGTCTTTTATTCGCAACCGAATTCTGATTATACTCATTGAAAAAAAAACAAAAAAACAAGGGGCTCTTATCATAAGAAATTTATTTTCATTTTACACCAAATTAATCTATCCAAAGCGGTCGTTTCAGCTCTAATTGTCTTTAGGATTTGTGGAATAATGGAGTTGTGGAAACTAGGAAAATGACACTGACCTACTGTAGCATTGTTGGCCTTCTCTCCCGACAACAATTTCGATGGAAGTTTGTTTGAAACTGTAAGGCAGAACGCGTTCTGAATCCTGTTCAACTTCCCTTGCAATTATAAAGTTCCAATGAATTTCCCGACACGGTAAACATTCTTTCAGTTGCTCGTTGTGTTTCTAAAAATTATTAATCTGCCTTTGAAAGGGAATAAATTGATGCAAGAAAAGAACATTCCATTTCTCTTTTCAAAGAGACTTGCGAGGAAATACTCCTCGTTGTAACCTTGTACCTTAAGCTTAAATTAGCTGGGAGAATGCCCGGTCTAGCGCGTCAATACTGTGTCCCTTGACTAAAACAAAGGGAATGATGTAAATGGCCAAATGCACTATATATCCAAAGTATCTCATGCTGGCTGATTCGCTTAGGCTTCAATCGTTCCTCAAGTATATAATTCGAAAATAATGGAAAAAAAAATCCGCGCCAATAAAATATTATGTCAAATTTGTTAATAAACATTATTAGCACTCTTCGATCCAAATTTGTTACATAAATAATAATAGACACTTTCGTTTGGTATTACATTCCAACCCTCTATTCGAATAAAAAATAAAAAATGGAATATTTTTTTTCAATTTACATTTCCAGCTCATTTCATTTGTTAAACTTAAAATAAGAACTTAAAATTAGTAAGCTACTACGTTAGCTATAAGCTAACATAAGGTAGGCATTCAATTTATGGGACATTAAAAGCCTAAGTACTCGAATACAAATTCAGCCAAAGTTATAAACAAATCATTCCGTTATATTTAATTATTTTCTCCTTTAATTCATTCTATAATGAAGTATTCTTCATATATATATATATTTTTTTTAATTCCTGTCTTGAATAAAAGGAAAGTTGAAAATTAAATACTCCATTTTGTTTTCTTTGGCCCCCCTCCCCTATAAATCTATTCAATTAAAAAAAAAAAAGAAAAAAAAAAGGATTTTATCGAATGAATTAAATTGTCTGCCTGGAATAGCTTCCCTTTGGAATAAAATTTAGGTGTTTTTCTTTTTGTTTGTGTTTTTCTTTAATTAGGAGCTAGCTGCCCAGCCTTTAGCGTAATGTTTGTAGAAATTTGATGTCTCAACAAACACTTCTGTCGCACATCTGTTCTGAACAATTTCAGAGTAAAACGAGATGAGTATGCTAGAAAAATGAACTCTCACAGTAAGTATTATTCAAGCAGGGGTCCGAACAAATTGAACAGCCAATTTTTGCAATTTTATTCAGTTCAGAACTAAACCACTGTAGTAAAATTGTAAAAACTGTACCGAGTAATACAGAAATGATTTTCATGTAGTTTTAAAAATAAGTATTGCGGGATGCACAATTCAATACGGGCATAATATGGGGGCGATATGATGCTTTAACTATAATAAGGGGGGCGCCAGGCTAGCTCAGGGGATCCGTACGGGTCTCGCAATCCTGACGCCGCGGGTTCAAATCCCGCCCAGGTCAATCTTTTATTTATAATATAGAAGCTTGTCCTGAGCCATGGGTGTTTAAAATGGGGTGGCAACCTGTAGATAGCCCCTTCCTCTATGACCCTAAGTGGTTGAATGGAAGGTTAACACTCAAATAAAAATAAAAATGTAGAGGAAAAAAAGGGTCTTATTATTTCAATTATTAATTAATGATTTTAGGTGAAAGTCCAGCAGCAATGCAGACCAGTGCATCAAACACATTCAAGAGTGATTATTTGTTTCTACTGTTGTTCATTTTGTGTTCCATATTTACTGATAATATTAAAAGACTATAGTATAGAGAACATTAATATTATATAACACATATGGGTAGAATCAATTTGACTGTTATTTTTCTAACCCTTTTATGTATGTACTATTTGTTCAGAATTATTTTATCCCTTTGCAATGAAAAAGAAAAAAAAATCACAATTGTTACACATAGTTATATATATANCAAGTACCGCCTGCCGGCCCTGGACTCTGCATACACTCCTCTCACCCTGCCGTACTCGGTGGTTGCGATGGGGTCATCATCCCCTGAGACAGTTCCTAGGAGCAAACAGAGCAGAGATGCCGTTAGTCCGGCGACCATTCCTACCGAGGACTGAGCTATCGGAACTGAGCCATCTTGGACTATCGCCACCCGAGCTCAATTACCGTCACTTGGGGGGCTCTGATTGACCCTCCAAGGGTAATGCAATCACTGCCCTCCGCTACTTATCTTATGCACTCAATCTCCGCTCTCTCCCACGGTGTTTGCGAAGTAAGAACCCATTTTCTTGCAAAATATTCCTACACCAGTACTGGTATTTGAAAAATTAGTGAATGCAAAGAAATTTGGAAAAAAATGTACACAAAAAAATCCCTGGCCCACCCTTCCCACTAAACACACACCTACTGTATATGCTTACACAAGTACACAAACTAGTATAAATAAGTACGCACTGACTATTTTTTTTTGAGTCGAAGATCTATACCTTTCTATAGTATAACTCATGTGACTCACTATCATTACCTTCCAAACAAATGATCATGCACGGGTTTTATTTTTGCTAGTTTATTTTTAAAGGTGATTTTATCCCAGTAGACTGGCAACTCCTATGAACCCTGGGGGGGGGGGACTCTATTTTTTCTCAAATTAAATGAATCTCCTCATTAATACTTATCTATAATCCTCTTGGAGTATATTTAAATAATCCCGGTTAGGGCAAAGATCCGTGACAATAGAACTTGAACTTCCTAAACTGTACAATAATAATTTTGGAGTATTTTATTTTCCTATTCTTGGCCTAAACCCTGACTGATTTCTCCATCTAAAGTAAATACTATTTACTATTCATTGATAAAACTTTTTCTACTCCCACTTCACGTTAAATGTAATCTGTTACTCCTATTTGACCTATTTTTCTTAATATTGAACTTAGCTTCTGGTTTTGCATTTAAAGGATTAAAAACTGACAAAAAAGTGTTAAAGGAATAATTAACATATATTTTTGGTAAAATTTTCAAAATAATTCGTCACGATTACAATGAGTACCCTCCTTTTTGTGAATCATACATGATCCTTCTTTTCATAAAATACTAATGTGTGGAGTATAATCAAAATTATTGGTGAAAATTTAAATCTTGCTAAAGACAATCACTTAGAAATGATTAAACCCAATTCATTCCATCTCGCTTATTTTAGCTATATTGGCTAAAATATTTATTGTTTCAGCTAATCAGAAAGCCTCCCCCCCCCTATTACTTTAATGAATGAATTATTAGGGCTTTTAACAATATTCTGAGTGTGATTGGAGACAATTTTAGTTTCCCCGTGATAGCTTTGAGTGAATGGGAAAATAATTGAATGTTTTCAGACAAAATTATAAGTTAACCCTGTATGTTTTCAGTGTTCCCGTAAACGCAACTATAATAAAATTGACTTGATCACGAGAAAGTGTGATATTGATTCGACGATAGCAATCCTCATTGATCCGTAATCACAGATTTCTAGATAACATCCAATTGGACTGACAGTCAATCGAGTGTTACTCCACGTCAGGGCAACAGAGAGTGGGGGATAAATTGAATTTCGTGTGTGATTCATATCTACGTGTCACGCGTCATTGTGGATTCGCCCCGAGAGCTGCCTCATTTGTAGTCAGTTGTTGCCACCAGCGCCGTACGCACAGCAAATACACAATTCGGGCTTACACACAACTGAATGGCATTCCTTTCACATTCCTTTCCAGCAAGCCTAAAACTGCTATTTGACGCCTAACTAACCACAGCTGTTCACTTTGCACTAGCCTTCTCCAGTGGCAGGAATATAAAGGTTGTCACTCTGTGGGAATAACTTCAGCCTCATGCGAATGGGGCTAGTGAGAGAGTGGTCAAGGACATATAAAAATATAATAAAATAAAGGAAAGAAAAAATATAATGAAATAAAAATAAAATTAACAATAAATAAATAAATGGTCATCACTGTGCAGGGAGAAGGGACCCTTTGACCCCAACTACTAATAAGTTTAGGCATTAAGGCCCAGGAGGTCGCGAGGCCATGTCCGTTTTAGTCTCATCTTAAATCAACTATTGAGCATTTGTTTTTAATTGTGGGGAAAAAAAAGCACCCTGATCTCGTTTGAAAGAGGAAACAATAAAACCAGTTCCAATTAATTTTTTATTAACGAGAAAATTATAATTTGATCTTCCGTTGACATGGAAAACCTAAAATCGGATGGATATTGAATATAGGTTGTTGATGCTATTAAATAGTGTAAGGGCTATCTTTATATGCCAGATACATCAGAACACAATCTTAGTAAAAACAGTCTAATAAAAATTAAATTAAATTTAATTAAAATCATAGCATTTCTGACCAAAGGACAGTAGTTGTCCTATGCACCCTTTTTATTTTATTTTTTTCGATACCAAATTGTTCTTCCTACAAAATATGAAAATGAAACTGAAATTAAATATCTACGCTAGTGGATTTGTTAGATTGGTCCAACACCCCGAAAGTGTACGGGAATCCTCCCCCAGGGAACCAGATACATATTCAGGCAATGAGAATAGCTGTTCTAAATAGCCCTTGAGGGACTAATACGCTTCGGCAGTTGTGTGAGGTCGGAGTATGCGGTAAGTTGGTTACACTTGTCCAGGCAGGAGCCCTACCTCAAGCTCGGTCGGGGTTTTCGGTCGGCCCCGGCACGTTGCTAACCCTCACGCGGCGAGGGTTCCAATTATCCCCCCGCTTAGCCGGTGGCTAACAACCCCTCTCAGTATCCGAGCTCAATACGTCCAATTCACAAGGTCATCATCATCATCATCATCATTCTCATGACGTGAACCCAATAGCAAGCTAAAGATATATTTGCATTAGCATTGCATATTCTCTAAACAAAATTACATTTATATGGGGAGAAACTTTTCAAACCACTGAGACATTTAACTAGATTGAGAATTATGTAAAGTTTTTTTCCGGGTTGGACCGTGTAAAGTTTTTGATGGTTGCCGAGCTTTCGCACATCTTGTGATGGCTTCTTCAGGGCTGAATAGAGGCTGAGAGCTGTCTTCAAATCCAGGGGTATTTATACCCGGCGCTNAGAACCCTGGCGTTAGATTATTATACTTATTTGTCCAGAATAAATACACAATTATTATTATTAAAACTTCACAGTTCATTTTTACTAATAAGCACCAATATTTTTGTTTAATTTTTTTTTTAGGTCTTATTTAGTAATTTATTTCAATATTAACATTAAATCATGTAGATTTAACCTAAATTAATTAATTAAAGTAGAATTAAATGAAGTAGGTAAGAGGTGTAATAATATATATACATATAATATATGTGTGTGCCTATTTATAGGTATATACATATTTTCTTAAGTATAGAGGAGTTACATTTCTTTATTATATTATAATTGGATGTATTCTCCTGTGTGCTTAAACTATTCATTAGAGCAATGGCCCATCTTCATAATTTCAAGTATGTCTATTTGAAAGGATTGAAGTGGTAGTGCTTCTCATTCTAGAATTATGCGGAAGAATCTAGATATGAATTTTTTGATCTAAACTTTTGAATAAAATGAGCTCCCTCATTTTATTATATGAAGGACCTATGAATGTGACGTATTATAACGGGGGTAGGACTTCACTGATGGATTTTGGCGAATGCCGCTTGTTGTAGCTCCTCGTTTGTAAGGCGATCCTCTCAAACCCCGCTCCCTCCCACTAAGCTGAGCTGTCCTGGGCGTCAGTAAGTGTGCAGGCTTTCAACAAAGGCCGAGGGAGTAAAGCTTCCATTAGAAGCACCCCCACCACAGCCATAATGTAATACAACCCTCATAATTGATGGGCAGCAAGGTATACCTTCCTTAGGGGTATACCTCAGTCGGGAACGATATCTTGGCGGAGGACCGCTTACACGATTTGTTCTTTCGGCGATATGTTAAATTTCAATCACCTGGCTTATTACACAAAAAATTTATGAATGCATTCTTTTAGTAAATAGACGTAAATGAACGGTTTGAAGCTTCGTGGAGCTAGTCGATTACTCAGGCACGCAAGTGTCGGAAATAAGAGAAAATAATGAATGTGTGATATCGCAAGTCGCCTACTATTTGACGTTCTTGCTGTATTGATTACTTTGCTATCTGAACGTAAAGCATATGACAAATAAATGGACTTCTTCTTATTCTATTTTACAATTCATGAAGAAACTGTCTCATCTTTTTTTTTTTTTTTTTTTTTAAATAAATCTTTATTTATTACATTCTGTTCTATAATATCTTGTAATTTGATGACCTAAAATAAATGTACATGTATAAAAATAATATAAATAAAATAAAAGAAAGAAAAAATATAATGAAATAAAAATAAAATTAACAATAAATAAATAAATGGTCATCACTGTGCAGGGAGAAGGGGCCCATCGACCCCACTCCCATAAGTTTAGGCATTAAGGCCCAGGAGGTCGCGAGGCCATCTCCGTTTTAGTCGCCGGGNTAGAAGGTATGATAGATATATAGAAGATATTACTTCTCTCATTATGTATGATATATAGAAAATATTAAATATTTATATTATTTTAGACGATATTTAAAATATATAAACATTTAGCTGGTTTGTTGTACTTAATCAAGCTTTTGATCTGATGTCATGATTTCTCTTTGTCAATTAAAATTGCACACCGAATTAAAATTTAAGGACCGAAATTTAAGTATAACTATAACCATTCCATATGTATAACTATAACTATGACTAGGTGTCTTGAAAAGTAGTTTATGAAATATCAGAACTATTATTACTGTTTGAATTCTACCCTGTCAAGGCCCGTACCTGTGCAATCTTCTGTGCAAAAATTTTGAGATCGTTTATGGCTGGTTGAACAATGGAGTCTGAGAGCGAAATAAACACAAGAAAAATCTAAAGGGTTATTATAATTTCTACCACCAATGAATATAGAACTCTCATACCTTATATTCTCCGTCTTCCTTGGTTTCTGTACATCTCCCGTTGGCGAGCGCTTTCGGAACCTGTCCATCTTCTGGCCGAATACAAACGTTCACTGTCACGGTCCGTATTCAACTGTGTTTTTCTGTGTGTTAGTTGTGTCAGGTAGCTGTAGGGGTCACTTTTGTCGGTGGTCAGGTATGTTGCATGTGAAGATGGACAGGTTCCGAAAGCGCTCGCCAACGGGAGATGTACAGAAACCAAGGAAGACGGAGAATATAAGGTATGACAAGAAAAATACTTAAAAAAGGAATTGAAAATGACTTAAACTTTTTCATATTAATGAATTCTAGTTAAGACGGTTCCATAACTTAGAAATATCTTAAAACTTTATATTTTGTGATAATGAGTTGATTTATATCATTTTGAGAAATAGACCGCAATCACACGAAGTCTACATTTATTACTACATCGTTAAGAATATAAGCATAAATTTATTCAGTAAAGCCTCGGCTGGAACCGATGAAATATTTTGTGTGAAAAATAATTTATGGGGAAAAAACTATTCTATATTTTATAGTTATATTAAAAAAGAAAAAAAAAACATTTCATGTAGGTAGCTAAGAAAACCCATTCTTGTCGATTTTCTGACGTTTTGACTGGCTGTCAAACTGGGAAAAGACGATGTTAGGATTTAAAGAATAGACATTGACTCTGAGATGATTTTAGTTGAGGTTCGGTCAAGGTAGATCCAAAAATCACAAATGTAAAAAAAGTATTTTTTAATAAAGGATTATCTGCCAACGTTTCGGCTTACATTGTAAACCATCTTCAGGGCATGAAGATGAGAGAGGACGTCCTGTCCCCGAGTTCACATTTCCATGACTACATTAGTCAATAGACATTAACAGGGCATTTCAAACCCACTGAATTAAATCCAGTTGAAATTTCCACCTGTTATCGTTGGAATTTGGAAATAATATTGAGAAATTCAAAAACTTATGATTACCATTTAAACTAGTTTATTATTAATTTTGATTTTATCTCAGTCAGATACAAATATATAAGTATAGACATACGAAGTAAGAAATTGTTGAATATCTTTGAATGACATTGAAAATTGGATTGCGTATTAATTTATGCTTGCCTTCGCGAAAGAAGTAATAATATTAATCTGTTTAGTAAATATGAGAATGTTTGCTAAGTTCGACAGATAATGAAAAGAGGGATTTAATTACTTTTTTAATTTCTTTTTCCTTCGTCATTTCATTTTAAATACACGATAATAATTTAATTTGTTTAGTGTTAGTGGATATTTGAAGGAATTACAGGTCATTTATTACAGGTGGAACCTCAACGGTCACATTTCCTCAAGGATAGCAGCCAATAAAAGAGAAATAAGGAGCTAATGAGTGTGAGGGTGCCGAGGGCAGAATGACGGCTCCGGAGGGGTGGAGATGTGGAGGGGCAAGGAGGGGAGGGACGGCACCGGGACGGGGTGTGGGAGGCTTGCCGTAGGATCAATATTGTGGGAGCGGTCGCAAGCGCACAAGCCACGCCACAGCTCTTCCTACACTGATCGCTTGTTATGTGGCCAATAATGGTTTCACTTCCTTATTGCCCCCCACCCCTTTAGTGTAAACTGACGAGTGATCCCACCCCCCACCCCCATCCCCTCCTGTCCTACCATTGATGGCATCCATCAAGCTTCGGCGTTTGACATGTAACATGGGCCTCTTTTGTAGTCAACTCAGTAATTAGTACCACCCTCTCAATGAGTTGGATAATTCCAATCACTGATGCTGCTCTAAATTGCAAGAAGAAACCAGAACTGCTCGGTAATGTGGAGATCATTCGGGGTTAGCAGGTAGCCAATAACAAATCTTGGAGGGATTTTATAGAAGAGAAAAAAGCAAAATGCCTAGAACAAAAAGTATGAAATCATAACTAAAATTACTAATACCACAGCTGATTAAAATTTTGTGACCGTTAAAAATGTTCGAAATAAGATTCAAGCATAGACTAAATCAAATAACTGCGATTTTCTTTTAATGTTCATAAGACTATGAGAACCAGTTTGGTCAGCATCAGTGATTCTCGGAGAAGGTATGAAAAAAAAAACTCTTAGATTTCAGTTATTGTCGAATGATACCTAACTTTCTAAACTCATCCTCTACTTCCGTTCCTCCTGAAATAAATAAAATAAAATATGCCATGTTCCATATTTAAACAGATCATCTGTATCATCAGAAAAAGAAGCTATGAAGATTTTAGGAACCGAATGAATGTTTACAGTGAAAAGATTGTAGAGAATCGGGCCAAGCACGCCACCCCGACTAGCTCTCGCCTCTTCAGGGCAAAAATCGGATTAATCGGAGTAATATACATTTTGCATGACCCGGAAAAAGCTATTTGTAAGGTAAGATTTGAGGATAAGAAAAATTATTTGAAAAAAGTTTAACTAGAGCCCATAGTGCTGAACCTGACCAAAGGCCTGGGCTATGTCCAGAAAGCACCCTTGATGTAATGATGATTCCAAGCTACAGAAAAGATGCAGTGTGATGATGGAAAATTTCCAAAGATTAGAGAAATGAGTAATTCTATTGTTTTTGGGCCCAAGAACTATCCTCTCTATTAGATAAGATATGGTGATTTGGAATGTCCCTTGAGTGCGCGGGAATGAGATATGTCCATAACGGTGATAGTTGAGACGTAGGAACTGGAAAACTCTTTACAAAAGGATCTAAGTGTTATAGTTAGGATTTAGATGTGTCGAGTATGGCTTTTTATTAGTAGGCTAATGTGATAAAACAAATTCCAGAAAAATGCAAACTTGTTAAATGATCTTCCAACAACTCCAAAGAATATTACACCTCAACAATCATCCACAATTAAATATTTATGAAGCTTTCTTATTTTATAAGTCATATTTATTAGCTACTGATGCCTGAGGCCTTTTGAAAGGATAAGCCAACGAGAAAAACAAGTCATAGTTCCTCTAGGTAATATTGTAAAATGAGGTAGAAAAAACATTGAGGAAAATACCTTTTTAAAAAAATTTAATTTTGTGCTTGATGATTAAAAGCTAGATCAGTCCAAGTTCTGCTCGTTTAAGTCAAAGAGATTAAACGTTAAGTCAAAATGACCTATCACCCAGTAACCGACAGTGATAAACTTCAGTAGCGCAAAGCTACCCACTGAATTACCGCAAAAGACCATGAGTCTGGCGGGCGCAGCCAAGTAAAACTAGATTAACAAAATGTTCACTGTTAGTGTTTCTAAATATTTCCATTAAATTATATTATTATTCAACTTTATAATTTAGTAATATAAAAAACGACAAAAAAAAATGAATTTATTAAAACCATACAGCTCCATATAAATAAAAAAATAGGAAAAAGGTATAGCAAAGAGAATTGCAGTGGCTTATTCACATACAAAAAAAAAAAAAAAAAAAAAAAAAAAAAAAAAAAAAAAAAAAAAAAAAAAAAAAAAAAAAAAAAAAAAAAAAAAAAAAAAAAAAAAAAAAAAAAAAAA
>KZ808781.1:139831-160253 GCA_000696205.2 Oncopeltus fasciatus
CCTTACAACCCAAAGTCATATCTGAGTATAGATTATTAAAAATATTAACTTATAAGCAAGTTAATATTTTTAATAGTTATATTAATGGATTAAAAATAATAGAAAATAAATTTAATAAATTGTTTTAATTATTGAAAATTATAATTTTGTCTCTATGCAATCCCCCTATCATATTTTAATTCCAAATATCAGGCGATTTGTACAGATAGTACAAATTATAGCGTCATAATAATATTCTTACACTGAATTCCTTCAATGAAATGAGTTTTTGAAGTTATAATATATCTCTAAATTCGATCAAATTTTGGGGACAACCATACAAGTTATGAAAGTTCGGCAATTTGGGGTACAACTGATGGAAATAATTCCAAAATTAAAATTTCAGTGTTTGTACATCTCAGAATATTTCTGAATATGATATATAAATCCAGCTCTTTTACCAAAATTGTATTTACTACATTTAGACCTCAGCACCGCGATGGAATCTATATCCTAAGTTACATAAAATCAGATTAGCTGTTTTTAATAATTGAACAACAGATAGAATATATTTGAATATTTTCATTAATTAACATACTTTAAAATACATTCACATACATTTTATCTCAATTTTAGTTTGGGTTACAACTTTGAATTTAATAACAATAAAAATAATACATTTCAGAAGAAAAAACAAAAAAAACCTGAATATTATCATTTAGCTTAAAGTCACTAATCTACTATTAGAAGAAACAACATTATACGTAATAACCATTCCACAATTTTGAGTTTATTAATTCCCGTGTTTGATTACTTGCCTAAAAGATGTCTGTCAGTTACTAAATCTATCTTTAAGTAATTTTTGGGGGGATTAATGTTAAAGGTAGTAAGAGGCTTGTGAAAGATAGCATCCAATTTTATTTTGTTTCCATCTTCATAATTTGAACGGAATTTCCTTTCAGTTCAACACGTAATGAGGTTAAGTGAGCCGGGAGTTTGAAAGCCATTTGGAAGGCGGCTGGCCAGGGTGAATAGGAGGAAACACATTTTACATTTTAAGGTGAATAAATTGAGTTTGAGGCTCAGCGGGGCAAGAAAACGAAAGGAGTAAAAATCCGAGGCCGAGAAAATGGGTGGGGTGGTAAGGGTTGGGGGTAGTGAGGCGGGGGCTGTCACTCGGAAACCTGCCCGCCCCGGGGAGGTACGACGGTTTCTTTCAATAGCCCAAGCCCGCTAGAATTTGACTGAAATGAAGCTATAGGCTACGAGCCTTCAGAAATCATCCCTCTCATTGAACTTGGTTCAAGCAGCAATGAGATGGCTCTCTCTTCAAACATATAACTGGACCTGAGCAGGCACTCTGAGAAGGTGGGCTGAATTAGTTTAAACTCATCAATAACCAATAACTAATGGCGCATTCCATCATTTACTTAGAAAGCATTATTATATTATTTTCACTCATATCTGAATTTCCTACCACAAGGAAATACTTGGAGAACAAAAGCACAGAATACTAGGACATAGGTGTTGATGACTATTTAGTCCTGTAATAAAATATTTTATTGAACAGGTGTGGGATATAAAATAGTCAAAACAATACATGGCATATCAATCTTTTGGTATCCTGGCAGTGAATAATAATTGAAAAACTACACTTTTTACTCTTTATTTATTAACTACATCAACTAAAAATGATAATTTGAATAGATGGAAAATTGTGTTTTATCACACACATAAATAGGGGGTAGATTTTGAGACATAATATCGATATGATTTATGGTTTGATATTAATTTATTCATGAATTATACGGATTGTATTCGTTTGGTATTGTAAAGTCTAGTGGCAGCCCAAAGCAATTTCGTAGTCAAGTCTTGTAGAGAGTTCAGTTGAAATTTTTGTTTTCAATGAGTAAGCTTACCTGTTTGTAAGTCTGTTTAGAGATCCGTGGCGTCTGTTTAGTTCTGGACTTTTGCGTTTAGTATGTTTATCCAAAATGATGGAATCCAAGGTAACGGATGGAATCATACCTATACCTATTTAATATCAGGTGATCATGCCTACAGCTGATGCTCTTGAACATAACATTGCCTGGGGATTATTTTCGCACTTTGGAGTCATTTATTTTGATTATTCACTTAGATTACCACTGATGAATAGTGTCAAGCGTGGTTTTGTAAGATATAGGAAGCAATTTCAGAATCAAAAAGTCATTAGCAAAGAGGGCCAAGATGGGATGCTTTAAACTGGGTAAAATGCATGGGAGAAATAAATATTGATGTATTTGTTTAAAAGAATTACTTATTCAACATGAAAGAAATGGTTTGTTTTTTTTTATAAAAAGTTATATTTTATTTTTCTTTAATCAATTAAATGTGGTAAAATGCGTCCTTAATCTGAGTGTAGATAATTTTGACAACCATGGATCCCTAAGTAAACATCGTATGCAAGTATATACGGGCGGGATATTAATTACATTAATTTTATAAATAATTAATTTTTTCTTAGAAAATCTGAATTATTCAAACAATTCGCTAAACTAGCGTAAATAACTTTATCCCTATAAAGTTTAAGCTCATTCATATAAGTAAAAAATTCAGAGAAGGAAATGACCTGGAAGAATTGTACCATGAACGGCTGTCCACAGAGGTAATTAGGGAAAATAGGTAGTACATAATAGTGGTGGGACAATTGAGCATCGGGCTAACGGTAGAGCCGCAGGGGAATCCCAGAGGTGGGGGGTTGGGCATTTGTCCTCGGGCAAATTGTCGGCAGGGATTTCTGGGCGAGTCGATCCGAGATCAGTGCCCGCCACCCCTCATTACCACAAATACACCCTCATCACCCCACTCCAAGCTATCAAATCCCATCTCAGTCAACAGTTTGATTGAAGCCCTTCATAATGTATATGACAAAGGGGACACATCAACGATGTTCCTATCTCAACGACGGTATTATGTTACACCGGACCGTTTTTTCTCTTTAAAACATTTTTTTGTTTCTTAAATAAGCCATCAAAGTATACCAGGTATTTAGAACATAATATTAATTTAAAGAAATCTTCCTTATGACATAATTTGACGAAATTGATTATATGAATCACTAAATAAATGTGCAGTCTAGTTTTAGTGAAGTTGATTAAATAACTCCGCATAATCTCATAAAATGTATCAGGAAATAAATAATACAGCTCTACATCATACTGGATCTGAGCAGGAACTCTTAGCAGATGAGCTGAATCAGTTTAAACTCATCAATAACTAATAAGCAATAGCGCACTCCAAGGGCTCATCATTCACTTAGAAAGCATTATTATTGCTATTTATTGTTATTATTTTCACTTATATCTGAATTTCCTACCAAAATGAAATATTTGGAGAACAGCACAGAATGCTAGAACAAACAGGTGTTGATGTCCTGTTTTTTTTCTTCTGATATGAAGATTTCTCTATTTTTTTTATTATTATAGATTTTTTTCTTAGATTTTCTTAGACAAATAAATATTTTGAACGAGAAAAAAGGAATACTTTCGGAAAGGTTCAAGGACGTTCTTTAATAATTTTGAGGGATGCTAAGGATATCAGCGGCAGTGACAGTTTTCATTGTATGCTGGCAGCGTTTAATGTTCGTGGATGCAAGATGATTTTTTACATCACCTTCCAGATATCCTTACATCCTCTATGCATTAGAGCTCCTATTAAAAACCAGACTGAACTGATCCCGAGGACGTCCGAAAAATGGTACCAGGGAAAAAGGTATGTCAACTAAGACATCTGCTGCTTGCAAAGGCGAAAGACAAAGATGGAAATTGGAAGCAAGTAAAACATCAAAGATAAGAAAAGAAGGTCATCCCCTCCCCTAAAAAAATTAATAAACATAAAATTGTGATTAGTGGTGATGTTTCGTTCTTTTAAAAAAAAATATTTCTTTGATTAGCTTTAATAAATGTATCCTTTCTTGGTAAACAATTTTGGTTTTAGCGTGCTTTGTGAGCTTTCATTTATAAAAAAAAACTTTTCGTGGTTTTACCATCCAGAAAAATGGATACCATTTTTAAATCAGTGTATGATGCAGCTGATCCAAAACATGTAATTTATATTAAATTATTTGTACAGTTCTTAGGGCATGCTTAGTGGTATAGTAGTAAACATCTAATGTGGACTAGGCATGAACCTAAATTTCTTTGTAGAAAATAATCTGAAATTTCCTTTTACTATAAAATGTTCTAATCTAATTGTAAAGAGTGTATTAAAAATATAAAACCTGGAAGGATGTGGAATTTTGTATCTAATAGGATTACTATATTTACATTCATTATTGAAATCGCATTTAGGTACATTTCAAGATGAACTAAATGTGTAGGATGCAATTTACCAAAAAATTCATTCTATGTAAAAAAAATAAATAATAATAATAAAATATACTTCTATTTATTAGAGAATAGAATCACTGTTTTCCCAAAAAATCAGCAAACATGAACCTCATAGTAAATATTTTCATTTAAATTAGTTCGTGAAATTTATTGTTCTTGAATAGCACAGGTGGGAAAATTTATTTATTTTTTAATTATTTTAATTGTCGGTGATAGTTTACGAAATACATATTTAAGGACTTTATTCAATTTATTTTAATATGCTATCTCAGAGACCGTTCAATTCTAATGTTCAAAAGGAATTTTTTTTTTACCGTAAATATTAATATAAGATGATTCTAGTTGGGGTTCGGTCAAGGTAGATCCAAAAAAATACAAATTTAAAAAATTTATTTTTTTAAAGGATTATCTGCCAACGTTTCGGCTCACATTGTAAGCCATCTTCAGGGCTATCATGAAGACGAGAGAGGACGTCCTGTCCCTAAGTTCACATTTTCAGTCACGTCATGGAAATGTAAACTTAGGGGAAGGACGTTCTCTCTCGTCTTCATGATAGCCCTGAAGAGGGCTTACAATGTAAGCCGAAACGTTGGCAGATAATCCTTTAAAAAAATTACATTTTTTAAATTTGAATTTTTTTGGATCTACCTTGACCGAACCCCAACTAAAATCATCTAATAATAGTTCAATTCTAATATTTCATCAGCAGTATCTTAAATAAATACGACTACCACTAGCTCTAGCAAGCAAGCCAACAGATATTCTCTGAGATAACACACTTAAATAATAGAAGGCAGACCACAAAGAGGTCTCAAATTTTAATATTTAATATTTTATCATAAATTAGCAGCAATCACCTACTATTAACTGAGCACATTGGCACTAGTTTGAAGTAGTTTTATTAAAGGCGATAATAACTTATAACAATTGATGTGCTAATAAACGAAAGAAAAAGTAATAATTAACAGCTCATTGAATTTTAAACTTCATAAATATTTATTATGAATGCAAAATTACAGCAGCTATGATTGTATTTAGTGGAGTTTAAATTTGAAATTATCTTCAATTGATTTTATATTATGAACTGAATTTTAAGAAGAATTAAAGAAATTATTAATTCAATTGAGTTTTATGGTGATTAATACACCTCGTAAAAATAAAAATAAACAAATCCTTAAACATTTTACATTAAATTTAAAAAAATATATATGAAGACCGGATTGTCTGAAATTCGATCTTGGTAGTTGAAGAAATAAAAACTAATTTGTAATCAAAAAGTTTTTATTTTAGCAAACGTTTTGGCCTAAATTTTAGGCCTTAATCAGAGCAAATAGTGCATGGGAAGAGAAATACTCCTGCTCAGCAGTGTCTGCATCATGATTAAAACTTATTTTGGTTACAAATTAGTTTTTAATTCTTCAACTACCAAGATCGAATTCCTGACTATCCTCTCTTCATAAAACTTGACGGCCAACCTATTTATCATCAAAATGAAATATATATATTCCATCGAAGAACAAATACAACAATAAACAGTAAAATTGTCTGCAAATACATTTAAATTGATAAGGAAGAGGTGGGTTTGCACTTGCAAATCAAAGGCTGCCTTCTGCTAGCCCCACCTCCAAAGTCGTGTTTTATCGTGGGGTGTAAGGGTGGTGTAAGGGTGGTGGAAGCGACCTTCCCAGGGGGAAACGCGGCCTCACCATGTGGTATCTAGCGGTACCGCCCTCTAACACTAAGCGGAGATACAGATTGGCTAGTATCCTTCGGTAGGGGTGACTTAGCACGCCCTCTGGCCTGAAACTTAAGGAAGGTAGCCGACAGCGTGGTTAGACGAGGTGTGACACTCAGGAGTTTTATACCCCCGCCGAGATTTCTTTGTGACGTTCGTGAGTTTTCACAAGACTCACTAGACAAGTGTTGACACATCACTTTAAGTACAGCCTTAAAAGGTACAGATAGTCATGAAATTAAATATTGAAAGTAAATTTATTGGGAAATGGGGGAAAAAAAATATTAAAAGGGAAAATAAACCCTCGAAATAGGGTAAAGGCAAAAGGGATTAGAGAAGGAGCCAGAATTTTAAGCATTGCTACTGGTATATATAAAGCCCCTAAAAAAACAAAGATATATCTTGGCACAGGGGTAGTTTAATGCGTAGCCTTCCTTCATAACAAGTCGTTACAGGTTCCTTGACTAGAAGTTATTCCAAGCTGGTGAATCCCTATTTGGAATTTAATGCCTAGTAAAAATTTCCGAATCTGCAGGAATACCAAATAAACATGCGAAGAAAATGTATTTGGGAGAAAAATAATAATCCCCCAATTAACTGGAAGGCATTAACAAAGTATTAATAATTAATTTTTTCTAGTATAAGCATTTGATATTTTTCAAGTTAACAATTTATTTGTCTTAATTTTTCTGTATGAAAACCGCGAATCAAAAATTTTATTATAAGTATAAATAAGCACTTATTATAACTTATTTTTATTTCTTTTTTAATAATTTATTACATATTCACTTAATAGACTTCGAATTTCTTCGGAAACCACTTGTCGACATAGTGATTTAAGTATATTTTTGTTTGGTACATTACTTTTAAAACAACATTCTATTTAAACAATTGTTTATGTTTGTTTGTCNAATTGGATACGATATAGGGAGCATTTGTAATTATTCTTAGGCTTAACTCTAATTTAATTTTATGTGGAGACAATCTGAAGAATTATTTAATAAATTATTCATAAATCTAATTTACAATTAGCATTAAGTATGTTTCACGGCAGTAGCGATCATTAGACAAAGGAGAGTGCTCTTTTTTATAAGCGTTAGCCTCCCTTCCAACCACTTGGTGTCATGGAGGGAGACAGGTTGCCATCCCATTTTAAGATTCCATGGCTAAGGACAAGCTTTTATTTATCGATAAAAACTTGCCCTTGGCGGGATTTGAACCCGCAGCGCCAGGATTGCCAGACCCGAACGGATCCCATGAGCTATCCCGGCGCCCCGTTGTTTGTGGGCCAGTCGATGTCTTTCTACAGAAACACCAGCCAGCAAATCCTCCCTCTAGCCTTAAAAGTGAGTGGCCAAGAGACCTCTTTCCCTAGGAAGTTTCCCTAGTTTCTTTAATGATCAACACTAGATAGTGAAGTAAAATAGTAATAATAATAATTTTCAATATTCCAATATTTGGGTGTATTTTATTTTATTTTATTTTTGTAAATAGTGTCTCATTCATTTATTGTCTTAAGAGAGGTAGACAGTGACTAGCTTCTCCTCTCCAGTACAAATGCAGTGAATTTTATAATTTTGTGAATCAAATTACATTTTTTATGTATACATACAGATTGTGAATTTAAAAAAAAAGGAAGGTTTTTAAAAAATGAAGATTAGCCTATTTCTCAATTGCCCTAATAACTTCCTTGGAAAATATAAATTTAAGTAATCGTATTAATGCTATATAAGAAGTTTCTTGTCATTTAAATGAAAACCATGGCTGTTCAAATGATGAATTTATACATTTCTGTCTTGTCAAGTATTAGTATATACTTTTTTTTTTCAAAGTCTTTATTTGCTTATGAGGATTGCTTATGCTTATGCTTATGAGGACTGCTTATGCTTATGCTTATGAGGAATGCTGATTTATTATTCATTATCATTGTTTATTTATTATTTATTATCATTTATTACATTTATTATCTTTTAGGAATGGACCGTTCTATTCTGTACAAAATTCAATAATAGTTGAGGTTAAGTCAGGAGTTAAGAAAGATCAAGTCTCATGAAAAAAAAGTAAGAAGGATTCATATACCGAAGCTTGACCATTTATGTACTCAAACAGCACAGGGGGTCAATTCCTCCTTCCAGTGTAAGTCTGTTCCGCTCATGAACCTATGACAGCCTTACCCGACTTCAGCTCCATCCAAATATTTCCCAATTTTACATAAATTAAGATATTTGACATATAGGGATCGAGCCATTAGACATTCCCCTCCCTCAAGGAATCTATTATACAGGGAAATAGTGATATTCCTCCCTCCGAGACAAAGGCCAGCCGGTAGGAGGCAGTGTATTCCCCAGTGTATTTCCCGTCCAGCCTGGGTGCTGTCCACTGCCTTCTCGAGTTAGCCGTGACTTAGTACTGGTGGGGGCGCATCCAGCGAGAGATTCACTCGCACCCCAAGGGAGCGATCCTTCTCCCTCCACAACTACCCGCCGTCACCGGACCTTCTCCCCCCCCCCCGGCATTTTTACTTCCTCCCCACTCTGCGCGAATAAGCCCGGGGTGTAGTTTTGTGATTCGCATTTACCTGAATGTCCTCGTTGAAAGTGATCTCTAGATACACTTCCACTTGGACGATAGGAGTCGACCAACGAAACTTCTGAGGAATCTGTGAACCAACTTACAGCATACACAATTATTGTTCAAGTAAGAGTCATTAACAAATTTTATTTAAAATTAAAGCTGGATTATCATATACAGATTTAAAATATACATTTATTACCAATTTTTATTTTAATATCCACCATAAATAACAATTTATTAGCTACTTTGCTTAAACCAAAAGTGTACATTATACGATTCTTTCTTTTGTAAATAAATTAATATTAGTCTGAAAAACTTATATATATTAAAATATAATACCCTCAAGATAACCAAGCTATTCACGTTTATAATACCAATTTGAAACGCGACTTAAAAAAAAGAAGAAAAAAATTTCGATTCCTCACCAATCTTACTAGTGAAAATTAAAAATATGGTCTCGATATTGTGTTCGAAATTATATATATAAGAACAGGTGGGAGAAAGGGGTTAGTGAACACACAAAAAGAAAAAATAACAATGAGTAATATGAGAGACCAGTCTCTCTTCACTCCTCACTGACAAAGGGCGAGAAATCTCCCCCAAAATTTTTTCTTTTTGTGTGTTCTCTACACTGTCTCTCCCACCTGTTCTTGTTTACTATATATTTCGCGGCCGCGAGTGTTTCATTATATATATATCAAAAGCAAATCACAATCTGCTGCTATATTAGCAATATAAATGCTAGTGTAATGAAGTAANTGTTAGCACTCTAGAGTGTTTAAATAATGAAACGAAATTCCGGTGTATATTTTTGTTTGCGAAAACTGTTGGAAGAGTTCGTTAATAGCTGAAGAGAGGGAAATGAAGGGTTTAGTGGGAGGCCAAAATTTAAAATCTTAATGGCTTTTTTTTATCGCTAGCATTAAAAAAAAATTAATGTAAAATTTATTATTTATTATTTAATTATTTTCAGTTAAGTTCAAATTTATAAATGTAAAGTTTTTTGACTGGAGATATTATTATTAAATGATTACAGTTGAGGTTCGATCCAGGTAGATCCACCAAAAAAAAAATACAAATTTTACAAAATGTGTATTTTTTAAATTATCTGCCTAAGATTATTTAAAAAAAAACACATTTATTTCAAATTTGTATTTTTTTTGGATCTACCTTGACTGCCCCCCACCAAAAAAAAATCTAATAATAATACGGTAAAAAAAAACTTTCCATTTAGACATAAATATATTTTATTATTTTTTTAATTACCTAAAGAGGTAATATCATAATGAAGTAAGACGACAATCAAGTAATCAGATAACAAACAGCTATCCGATGATCTCAAAGAGAAATGCATTTCTAATAATTGTTCGTTAGTTAATTAACAGACGAATGAAAGACTCCCGCGAGTCGTGGAAAATGCGAGCTCAGGAGAGATTGACGCGAATTTTGGGTCGTATCACATTCCCCCCTCCGTCTAGCTGTGCTGAAGGGATGACTTATATCCGGGTAAGTAAGAGAAATGTAGTAAGAAGAAGAAGAAGTTAATTAAAGGGTTGTATCGGGAAGATCTTTGGCATTCGGCCACAACCGTGTAGAATCACATTAAGAAATGTATTTTCCTTCTCCAAATGGAGCTTGGTCGTTCGGGCCAACATCCTACAGCATTACCAATCCTACTAAAAGCTAAAGGAAACATAATTCATCATATTCAGCAATATATAAAATTTATTTTTCTTCAGTGGACACCCTTCTTTTTTAAGTATGTATTTTATTTTTGGTTATCACATGTAAGTTATTTCAATGCTTTAGCACCGAAAAAAGCCTCTATCAGAATAATCTAACGGTCAAATACCCTCATTTATGTATTTCTTTCTGGCTCAAATGTGTTTATTCTAAATTCATAAGGATTAATAATTTCATTATTAAGAAAATTTCAAGACAATAATGTCAGCGAAAGGTAAGTTGAGAACGTATATAAATAACGGAATCTACTATACGTATCAGATAAGAAATATACCATAAAATCAAACTTTTTCTAATCAGGTTTATTTTTATCGTATCATCGCTAACATATATTCCTTTGACAAATAACTTGTAACCAAGATGAATTATTGTTGAATAGCTAGAGCTGAAGTACGTGAGTTAGGGCAAAACAAATTATTGTTGGATATGCTCCATTTTACCAAGGCTAACTTTCTTGGCCACCACTGCACTAAGGAAGTCAAGTAAAAGTAAATAACCATGTCAATGGTGTATTTTATTTTATTTTATTTTTGTAAATAGTGTCACATTCATTTATTGTCTTAAGAGAGGTAGACAGTGACTAGCTTCTCCTCTCCAGTACAAATGCAGTGAATTTTATAATTTTGTGAATCAAATTACATTTTTTATGTATACATACAGATTGTGAATTTAAAAAAAAAGGAAGGTTTTTAAAAAATGAAGATTAGCCTATTTCTCAATTGCCCTAATAACTTCCTTGGAAAATATAAATTTAAGTAATCGTATTAATGCTATATAAGAAGTTTCTTGTCATTTAAATGAAAACCATGGCTGTTCAAATGATGAATTTATACATTTCTGTCTTGTCAAGTATTAGTATATACTTTTTTTTTTCAAAGTCTTTATTTGCTTATGAGGATTGCTTATGCTTATGCTTATGAGGACTGCTTATGCTTATGNACACGCACACACACACACACGCACGCACACACACACACACACAGACACACACGCATGCACGCACGCACACACACACACACGTATATATATTCCAAACTACAAAAGAAAAACATTAACAAATGATCATGGCAGTTTTGCTCTATTCTATAAATTTCTTATATAGGAAATAATAAAATAATGACCAAACTCCTCTTTAACGAATTCAAGTGCTAGAGCATATTTCTTATTGTGATGAAAGACTGTTAATGACTGCACAAGGAGTTCATAGGCCACGACTAGCCCAAGTAGCTTCGAAGACAGGGAGAAAATACCCTATTCGCTTCAATGACGAATGAGATCTCCCTAATAAAAGGAGGTTTTGATGATATCAAACTTGATTATGAGGTGTTGAACACAATGCAAGAACACTGCTTTTCTCGAAAATAAATGGCGTCTCTGGCTTATCTGGCAAAGGGTTAGGCCATCACCTGTTGAAGGCCACAGAAGAGCCCTTTTAGTATGAATCATCAAGTTCTCATGACCTGAGTGATTGGAAAGTGGCCTGAGTGTCAGACTGAGTAGAAGGACAAAAAAGAATAAGTGCTCTACGTTTCTCATCAGGGAATGACACAAACACTCTAGTGGAGTCTCACTACCAGATCTGCGGTGACAAGATATGGAGTGGGCAGGGAAGAAGGTCGGAAATACTATTAAACACTGCCATAAATCAAGGTAAGGGGCTGAGAGAATGAAATATAGTCAAGAGAACCAGCACCAAATAGCTCGGCGAGTAAATCCTTATCGAAACAAGGCTAGTGGGGGAGGGGGAAAAGTTTTTCGCTCCTTCCCCCAGTGCATGCCCCGCCCTCTCTCTGGATATTGCCTTTTCAGAGAGATCCTAAATTCTTTACCGGCAGCCCCGAGGAAATGTCATACACATTTCCGCAAGTCCTTCTCCCCCACTCCGCTTCTTAGTCGTAAACCATCCTTCGGCCGGTTCCTTCGCCTTACAACCCAAAGTCATATCTGCAGGGAAACAGGACGTCTCTCTTATCCTAGACCTTCTCCTTAGTTCATTACCTATTAACTTTTATTGTAATCAGCGATTTTTTTAAAAATGTAAATTAATAATCAATTTTTATTAAGATAAAAAAAATTGATTGATTAATACTTAAATCGACTCCAAACATTTTGTTTGATTATGGAAAACATCCCTCAAGAGAAGTCACGGTATGGCGGACTCCGGGACTCATTCGGAACAGCTTAGGGACCGATTCACACGTACGAACGTGTGACTGTCTGCTTTTTGAATGAAAATTAACGCAATGAATGAAAACTGTACATTACAGAAGAAAGCTGCCTAATTCATTAAGAGAGCTTGGAACTTGCTGGGTAAGGCGGTTAACTCATGAGCCGTAAGAAGGAACTAAGCCTTTTGAATTAAAAAAAAAAAAAAAAAAAAAAAAAAGAATAAAAGAAAAAAAAAAGGGAAATAATACAGGAAAGAATAAATTGTGAAACTAGAGTAACGACAAGGGTTGGGAGAGGGGGGGGAGAGAGAGAGGGAGAGAGAGAGAGAGGTTGTGAGAGGGGGTGAGAGAGGAGAGTGGGAGTATGGGAGAGGGAGAGAGCGAGGGAGAGAGGGTTTGAAAAGGGGGAAGGACCAGAGGGGGTGATATAGATAGAGGAAGGAGAGGGAGAGAGAGAGAGAAAGGGCGGAGGGAAGGAGGAAGAGAGAGGAGATATATGACCCATATATAGTGTTCTGTTAGTTGAGAGAATTCGATGAGTAGTGAAATCATATGATGAGAAAGGTTTCCGAGGGCGGGAATGTGACCAGGAATTAAGGTTTCCACCAATGGGATATGGGAAAGGGTAGAAGCCTCGGTGCCACATTTATCTTTGTTATAGAGCTGCTTTCATACAAGATGTCTAGCTTCACAAGCCTCAGAACTTTGCCTAAATCTTTATGGTCTTGGTTCTCACTCTGTGCCGTCAAGATATGACGGGTCTGTTACAAGGCATGATTGTTCAAACCTTCCTGCCTCGAAGAGAGCCCTTCGTAGTACAAGCTGTCTTCAAATATTCAACAAACTGCCACACCAGTTTCCTCTACAATCCGAAAACTTCTATACACCTGCATCTATTTGCAAAGCTTAAAAATAAATATCTTACTTTAATAATGGATTCCTTCAATTTCTGAATGATTAGTAAAATCTTCTGTCTTTCGACTACTAACTGTCAGTACTCCCTATCCTATTAGCATTTAAATATTCTTGAAATTCAAGGTAACTCAAATCCTACTAATTTCTTTCATTTACTATCCATATTCAGGTAGTTTTTTTTAATCAATTTTCATTATCATTATTATTATTATTGTGAATATATTTGACAAAAAATTATTATACAAGAACATATATACAGTCCGAATAGCCTGTACTTAATTATAAATGTTTACACATATCAATGCTTTAATCATTCATAATTAAGTTCACTAATTACAATAGAGGGAAATTTACGAGTAATAATAAAGAAAAACCTATAATTATGTAGATCAAAGAGATGATAAGATATAAAGTAAACATATTTGAAATTAAATATGATGTAATTTAAATAGTCATTTTTTGAGTACTTATAAAAGTGATTAATAGAGTCTGAAGTAAGTAATATAAATTAGATTCTCTATTGCTAAACAAAAGAGCATGCAAAGGGAGCTTGTGTGTGTATTTTATTACTGACGATTTACTGTAGTTTTCTATTTTCTGTATAAGGATGTTTCTGTTTTTTAATAATTACTAAAGAATTTGCACGATTAAATACAAGGGAATAGAATAAAAAATTAAACTGTCCCAGCCAGGGCTCGAACCTGGATCTCCTGCTAACCGGGCAATCGCGTTACCCACTTACGTTATCCAATTTACGTGGGATACTATACCACAATAAAACAATATTTATAAAACTAAAGAATTTTCATGCTGTAGAATATATGTACTTTTGTAATAAAGAGAGTACATTTGTGATACTATGTAAAGTTGTTTGTCTAGTGAAAATTTTGCTATTTGTTGCCATCCTTAAACATTTATTTTGAATAGTCTACAATTTTTAATATTGTTTTTACTAGCAAACCTCCAAACTGGGAAAGCCTAAATTAATATGGGTCTTATACAAAGTATGTACAGTAGTAATTAGTTATTAGTAGACAACTGAGAATTTTTATTAAAATAGAGAAATATTTCAACATTACTAAAGTTGCGTTATCGCATGCGACGGCTGATAGTAAGCCTTATATATAGATAAACACCTAAGTATATAATACTGTCCCTAAAATTTATTTTAGTATTGTCTGGGAGCTTGATGGGTGACGGTTCATGGGGTCATTATTTATGTTAAATAGTATTAGATCTTAATTAATGCTTCACTTAAGTGCTATTCAGGTTATTGTACACATTAATTATTCAAGGAATACATTCAAATAAAAATGATGTTCTCACAAACATATTTATTTCTATCCTATTGTAAAATCACGTACTAGGGGCTGGTGAATCAAACAATAATATCAAGTTTTCTTTGATAAACAACGATTGCATTATTTACCCATAGAAATGACAGATAGCACTGGCGTTTATTTAAAATGTTGAGAGTGTTGTAATATCCTCAGAACACACGGAGCCCAGGGATCGAAAGAGAGACAAGAGTCCGGCGTGATAAATGGTTTTAGCAGGGGGTGGGGGGAGTAGATTGACGCGAGTTTAAGAGAAGAGCAGAGAGAGAGACAGAGATGGATGTCATTACTTCAAACGGCTCCCTTGATGTTTCGCCCACATGATATAGATGCCTAATCGAAACTGTCTAGAATAATAAAACTTCATCTAGTAAATGTTTGGAAGATGGCTTTGGGCTATTGTGTCAGAAGCTTGGGCATTAATGTTTGGTAAAAAAAAAAAAATAAAAAAAATACTTAACATATTAAAATACTCTTTTGTAGACATTTATGACTTAAAATTAAGTTTATTGCATACGAACTTCATGCCTATGCTGCTCAGGTTTGTTTTAGGATCGGTAATTAAGGATACATATATATATANTCACTCTCTCTCTCTCTCTCTCTATATATATATATATATATATATATATATATATATATAGAGAGAGAGAGAGAGAAAGAGAGGAGAGAATCTCAGATACATTTCAGTATGTGAGAACAGCATATTAGATTGTCAGAAGTGATTTATTAACATTTTGGTCGAGAGATATGAGGTTTGGATTATACATATATTTTCATACGGATTATGATTTTAAATTGCAGTTAAGTTGTTGTTTATAGATAACAAACTAACACTGTAAAAGACTTTACTGCTACCAATTTGGACACAAGGCAGAGTGTTCTGGAGTGACGCCAAGCATTCCAAAATCCAAAGGATCCAATCATTTCAATCCGGAATTGGATTGAATTATCCTCAAAGTAATCGCAAATGCTCTCTATTACGCATCCAATTTCTCCCTTCCCCATGACTTCAAATGTCCCTTCAGTCCAAGACCTACTTTCCTAACGTTTCTCCCTTGACCACAAAACCACCCAAACCAATTCCACAGACCCTGCCCTCCAACTGTAATACAAGACCTCCTGCGAACATGGGTTGTATTTAATTTGAGAATAGTGTACATTATTCTCCTCTAATGCCAAACTTAGTTTCGCTCTTGGTGTCTAGTAGATTTACCACTAGCAACAATAGGCAGTGGCAGGGTTTGAAAGGAAATTGGTGTCTGTCTTGCGTCACGGCATGACCCTTTGTGTTTTTCATTCAGGAGAGGTTTTAGTAAATAAATAAATATTTTTTAATTTTATTTTATTTAACTGTTTAGAACCTAAGTAATGGATATAATAACTTACGTCATAACTTCCCCTCTTGGGCCAATAACTACACACGGACACACTAGTAGCGTGGATACTTAAGCTTGATGTTATTCAAGACTATAAATGTAAATCCATTTAATTTCCATCCAAGGGATTGTTAGTATCTAATTGCAGGAAAATTGTGGAATTACCTTTAGAAATAAAGAATCATTTAGACAAAATCCATGTCCGCTGTTATCCTCCATGTCTCGAGTCCCCTTAAATAAATATGCTTATTTATTTTATATGACTACACTCACTCTGTCAGGCGGGATTGCTCAGTTCACCCGTACTCTGAAGGGAAATTTTCCAGAGAAGATATAACTGCTCCCCGCCTGTCAGTCTTGCCAGCTGACATGTCAGGAGATATTCTTCTGGGAGGGTCCTGAAAAAGCTTACAAAACAAGCAGCTGTAAGCTTCCTGTGAATGTTATCAGTTGAGTTAATTGTAGTCCTCAAGAATACTTGTACATAGAATACTTCCCTTTCGTATCTGTAATACTTTACCTCATCGAAATCATACCCGTACCCTCCACTTATCACTATATAATTAATGTGAGTTCTCACCCCTCTAGCTGATGGAAGTAGTTCATTAACAACTTAGATTGTGATCCCTCTTGCTAATAAGTGATCAAATTACAACTTTTTTTCCCTCAAATTATAATTAAGTTCGAGGTTCTATTTTTCATACATTGTTTGAGATTTTTATTTATAGTTTTTTTATTTTGTATTTTGGAAATGGTATCGAATTCGGTGGATATGTGTAAGAAATACACAACATGAATAATTATTATACATAAACATGGTATTCTTATACATTATTGTTAAAAACACGAAGAATTATCATTAAGGTCGACTTTCAGATTGGACACGTTTTTATCGCCAAGCTTTCTCTCATCTTTCAGTGAGGGCCAATAATCGAAGAATGAAATTTTTTTTTTCTGCTGCCTTTTTTATTATTATTTAAAACACTTACAAAATTTGCCATTAGATTAGCAGTCCGTACGCCATGTTGGTGTAAATATTGTTTACATTTTTATTTTGTTGAAGAAGCCGGTGGTTTACAGAACACATAGGAGAGGTGAAAATTTTAGAAATGCTGTTAGAAATGCTTCCCATTTCTATTAGTCTCTGGTAGAACCTTATAAGGTTTTATTTGCAGTGCATGATTGGAAAATCATCTCTTTCGATGTCTCTTTAAATATGGTAGTACAATGGGCTTGGTGTAAACTTCCAGACTAAATAATTTGGAGTGAGAATGAGGAAATAGCGAAGGATCATCATCAAGATAGGTTCTGTTGGGACAAAAGTTCTGATATACATAAAAATATACAATTGCAATGATGAATCTATGAGCTCAAAGGTTACCTCCAAATATTATTTATATTGCTTCTTAAAAGTAAGTGTAACATTAACTGTGGCTTTGTTACCCATGACCATGAAATGGTCGGAAGCTTAACAGGCAAGGGTGAATATCTATTTGATTATGAAAATCCACATCAGAGAGGTGAGAGTTGGGATCCCAGTCTTTAATTCCTCACCATGTGGTCAAATAACTTAAGCTCGCAACTGATCACCACTTATACGGTTCATTTATAGATTTGAAAATTTGTTCAGTATAGAGAATAAATATAGCCACAATATATTATAAAATTGAACCATAATATACAATTATTATTCAATCCATTAATATCCCCTTTATTCCCTATTACAATTGCGATACATAAATTGCTAACACTATCTCCTATTCATGTTGGAACAGACCTGGAGTAGTCCTGCCGAGATTCTAAAGCCAATGGATTTTGTTTACGAGCTGTTGAGTCGACCCATCAAGGTAATTCCTTCAGTAATTCCAGCTCCACTCGGTTCACTATAAATAGGAAATCTATTCAACATGTATCAAACGCGTCTCTTCGGCTAATCCAGTACATTATTCAATGTGCGTCAGGTTCTGACGAGTAAAATGGCAATGCTTTCAGGCGAAAAAAAAATATGTTAATAACAAATGAAGACAAGACACACACACACAAAAAAAGAAGAAAAATCAGTTTAATAACAAACCTCATTTTCTAACATGGAAATTAGTAGTAATGTAATTTTTTCAAAATAACTTTAATCGTATAATTAGACAGAATAATATGATTAATTTTCTTTTAAAGTGACAAAGCTTGCTGTTTCCATTTTAGACTGGAAATCTGACAATTTTACAATTTCTCTTTTAAATGAAATTAGAGAGGGAGTTGAGATTACTGACGCCTCAATTGTGTATAGAGAGGAAGTTAGGGTGGGAATTGAAACTGCGGCTGGTTTTAAGTTAATTTGGCAGAGAATCCCGAACAGAAATATTAAATCGTCTGGGGAGCGGGGAAAGTTAAGCGTTTTCCCTCGGCCACCCCCCCCCCCCTCACACCCCTCTGGAAGGAATAAGGGCGGAAGGGGCGATTCATCGGCAGCTCCTGAACAATATCCGTTTGGCTTCAAATGTCCACAGGGATTCTCCAGAGATCACGAGTGTCATAGAAAACTCCAAAAAAGATTGCCTTAAAGGGAGTGATGTTGACGGGTTATATTGTTAAAGTCCAGGAAAGTAGGTGACGTGAAGACAGACCTGTACGCGAAGGGGCCAATTGAAGGATGACCCCTACTTCCTTTTGTCAGAGAAGGAAATCAGTTGTTACTTAGAAATAGCTATTACCATAGATTCTTCTTAGCCTGCCTCAGCCATTCTCTGAGGTTATAGAAGCACCTCTCCAGCGGCCCCTGGGTCAGTGATAAGTTACTTAGGGTCAGATTTCGTGCCAGATCGCGTGTCTGAGAGCCTCAGACTGATCTTAGCCATTGAAGTGCCAGTAACAGTGAAGTAATAAGAGATAGTAATTAACAAGAACTGATGAGGCCTCTTTGTAAATCAGCACATTTAATTAATTTGTATATATTTCTGTAATAAGCTGTAAGTAATTTATATTTTCTATGTATTTATTCGTTTATTAGTTAGAGCAGTAGGTTGGATTTGTATACTTGTTTGTTATAACAAATTATCTAAAATTTATCTTTGTTCTTAATTAATATTGACCCATAGCTCATAACACTATTAAATCTCATTAGTCTATTTATTTTTAAAACGGGTGCGTAACATAGTGGAGAACATATACTTAATCTTCACAGCACTTTTTAATTACTACTTAGATAAATAAGCATATATAAATATATATTTATATATTAATCAGTTTGAAAGGAGGCTTAGTGTTCTGTGGCCACATCTACTTCTCAAAGGCAGGCCTTCTATGAGGCTTAGAGAATTGTAAAGGGGGTAGTCACTACTGATCAAATAGTCAAAGGGTAAGTTCCGATGGCGGAGGTAACTTTCAGACACAATACCAGGGTACGATGGTATCTTTACCGTGTTATTCAATCTCCGCCCTTTTCAAGAGTGGGGAAGAGGAGTGTTCAGAAAATCCCTCGAGGGAAAAATACTAATAATGCAAGCTAAAATGATTTTTAAAAAATGTCTAAAATACTGAAAATAAACATAAATTGCGAAATCTAAATCTTTATTAAGCTAAAATTATTGAAAAAACAAACAAAAATCAAGCCCTCAGATATTTTTGCATATGTGTGCTTTCATTATCAAACCCTTAGCTGTTAGTCCCCTAAACTGTCCCTGAACACTCGAGTCCCTGTACGTATTGTTGGTTATTATGTTTTGCGTTTCAATTCGAGAATCTGACTTTTTAAATATTTTTTTTTAATGATCGCAGCCTATTTCTCAGGAGTCGAGGAAGGCCTTATTCAATAGAATGGAGAGATACATTCCTCGAATGGTTTGGGAGAGCAAGGTAGGGAGAACATCCCTACAAGAGCTCTAGCTTGCCCGAGGGGATTCGAGACTTTCTCCCCCTTACTTGTCTAGAAGCAGAGGTTTGGGGGGTGGGGGGGGGGGGGGGGGGGGGGGTGCAGAAAAACCTAACTAAGAGTAATAAAAGGAATCTAAGGTGAGTCATTGGATAGAGTTGGAAGTCAAACCTCCAAAATATTCACGTCGCTCTATACTTGCAAGTTCAGTACCCCCCCCCCCCATTAACCTTAGCATGATTTGTATTTATAAGCCTCTCTTTCCAACTACCGTTTCATTTGAAAGATTACCCAATGTCTTCTATATTTGGAAAGAATGTGACTATATATATATATAAAAAAATCATCACATAAAAG
>KZ808782.1:62441-73159 GCA_000696205.2 Oncopeltus fasciatus
TTTTTTCATCGTATATATATTTAATATTATTATGAAAACTTACTATAAAATATCTATTATAAATACTTATAACTTTGCGATTTAAAATTATAATAATTTAGCGGGTTTACAAAGAAATTCTGTTATTTCAGTAAATGTATTTAGTTTACTAAAAAATACCTGAATATTAGAGAAGGACAATGTAACTCAGATTTTAAATGATCTACATTAATATTTGTCTTGTGTATAAATGTAAAGAATTAATAAACAAAAGTGAGGCTTTCGCCTGACATCATTAATCAGATTTGATTGGACGATCATTAATCCGGATTAGTCGAGGTCTTTGAAAAATAATCGCTCATTTCGTGGGAATATAAATTCATTAGATTTGATCACCCAGTTTCTAAATGAGGGGTTTTTCCCACCTTCCTTAGATGCAAAGCCTGAAAATTTTCCCCTCATTTCAACTTACATACACATATATACACAAACATTCATTCATAAATTAAATATACATATACACCGTTATGAAAAAAATTATTAATAAAATAATTAATCTTCTGTTCATCTGGCAGATTTAAGTATATGTATGCAAGTGCGCCTGTGTGTACATGCCTGAATGAATGCCTGTGTGTGTTTTAATAATTAAATTTGGTGGGATACTCTATTTTTCGCACTTTGTTCTTCAAAGGCAATGTGTTTCTTATATAATAAGATCAACGTACTCAGAGAATCTCAGCCAGTAACAAAATTAAATATATATAAAAATAATTACAACATTATTATTCTTATAAGCATATTTTCGCCAGGATGTGGCCAAACGACGATGTCATATATAAAACAAAAAACAAAACACAGATCAATAGCTGAAACATGTTTGATGGGTCAAAATAAATTTTATATATATTCCTTTACTGGTGGGTACGTGAGGCATATAAATTTAGACAAAGTTGAGACACCCGTGAGTTTTTTACTTGCGTAGAATGAAACATTTCAGAGAAAAGAGTAATCAAAGGACGATTCTTTAATACGTAGCTTCTAGGGATAGTTCAACAGGGTAGAATTTACAAAACAAAAATTAATTACCATACAGACATTGAAAACAAACCAAGCGCAGACCGAGCGAATAGGAAAATAAAAAGAATACAAGAAAAGTACAAAGCTCAGGAAAATTAAAGCTGGGGCAAGAATGAACAATATGGAGCAGACAGAAAATAATTGTAAGGGGGTGGAAGCCATTCGACTGTGTGAATGAAGTATTCGAGCTCTGTACTTAATATCCAGAGCGTGTGTAGGGGGAGGAAATTCAGGGCGAGCCATTAGCCCCCGACTTACCGGGGGGTGGAGTGTGACTCCAGAGGCAGAATGAACTACTGAACGGAAGGGGACCTCTCCGTCAAACTGAATATTATAAATACTTAAAGAGAAAATTGACACAATTAGTCTCTGAACATGTCATTTTTTTCACATTCCATCAATATTTTGCCCCAGGGAAAATAAAAACAAAGTCAACTCCTTCAGAAAATTAAATCCTTGATAGTTTCTTTTCCCTTTACCCTTATATCTTATATTAAGGTATTGTTACGTTCTTTTATAAGGAAATGTATTTTTACTTAAAAATGTAATAAAAGTTCAGTAAACTATAGATCATAAACGTGTGAATATATATTATATGTAGCAATCAAGAACAGGTGGGATAGAGAGTGCAGCACACACACAAAAAGAAAAATATGTGTATGCACTGCACTCTCTATCCGACCTGTTCTTGATTGCTTTATATATATGTGATCCATACTGTTTAGATGGAATATGTACTGATCTACACATGCAAACAGACTTACGTAGAAAAACAGGACATAAACTCAAAACTAGATTCAAAGAACACATGCCATCATAAAACTGAAAGAACATGACTGGAATGGACATAACCCCACGGACAAAGATAGCTCTATGGAACTACTACATGGAAAACAAGAAACGACATAAGTTAGAATGGTTAGAAAATATGCAAATAAACAAAACTAAAACAGACAATACCATAATTAATGANATATATAAGTTGGAAGAGCATATTTTAATTTTTAAACTTTGAAACGTGAGACTGAAAAACTGTTGTTTTAAAAATAATATGTAACTTGATATTATTGTAAATATGTAAAATTTTCCTGCTATTTGAATACGAATTTGTAAACTTCTATGGAATCAGTAATTTACCTGTCAACACAAACTACTGATTACCTTACCTTTAAGTGATTGTAGATTTCATTTATTATAGCGATAATTATTATTTTAATTTCTTAATATTTGTTTTTAATGTTTCTTAAATCAGTCAACTATCGCTAATTGAGAACATTTTATCATAAATACTTTATTTAATTAAATAGTTTCCCTTTTACTTCCAAAAATTAAGTTTATTGATATATTTAATGTTACGGCACTCACTCACTATTATTGGCAGATGTTAAAGTATATAATATATTTGTTAATAAATTGTATTGATCATGAATAATAGCCCCTACTTAATATTATTTATTTGTTACTTTTAACCTCCATTTTGCATCTGCTATATTCAATAAGAGTTATGGAATATTAAGGGAAAATTATTTTGTAGAAAAGTTGAGGGACTGTTTGAATAATCCCAATTTTTCTCTCTCGACGTTTAATGTCAAAATTCCGATTTTATAGGCTTTGTCTGACATTGGTATTACTCGACCTCCTAAACAAAAAAATTTAAACAAATTAAATTTTAGTGTCAAAAATGCTTTAAAAAAATGGACTCTAAAAAGCACTGAATTCGAATAGAAGTGTTATTCTGCTCATAATTACAATTCACTCCCTGGCAAGCCCACAATTCGTGTTTTCCCCTTTAACTGCTGTTTAATTTAAGAGTTCTTCTAGAATTTATGTAACATACTTTAAAATTTGATTTTTTATCCGTAAGTCATTAAGGGATATTCATAATTCTCATCGGTATTTTTATAATGGCCACGGAAGTATTTCCAATGCGCCATTACTTTGATTTTGTTCGTTTGAGTGCATTTGGTAAGATACTTTTTTTTTCAATTTTCTAGCAGAATAATAATAAAAATCAAGCATAAACATTAAAAACAAACTTAAATTTGTTTGAAAACGAAATTAATAATATATTGATCACATAATATAAGTATTTCAAATTTTAGATTGCAAGCATACATGTGACAATGGCTTGGAAGTTTTAAATTAACATATGTAAAGTTCCTAATGTTCAAAGGCAGGCCGAAGTACACTTAGACAGTATTTTAAAACCTAAGGTCTATTATCTATGAAATGATATACAAATTACATAGATCTAAATATATATGGTTAGATCTATGCAATTTGTATTAACCTTTTTTATTCATTGTTCAATATCTTAGAGCAATTAATTGAATTTGCATGTTTGTTTTTTCTATTCAAACATGCATATTATTTGGCTGGGACCTTCTGATTCCTCTCCTAATCATCTTTATTCATGTAACCCAACATGAGGAAAATTAATAGTAGTAATTAGTAATTTTTTATTGCGCTAATGACCACTAGCTGTCGACCCGCAACAAAAAAGTAAATAAAATAAAATAATTGCTCCTTAACGAAGCACTATTTTTCAGCTAGTGAGTTATATGCCTTAATGAACATAATAAAGCTGACGTTGGTGCTGACTTCTTCGATAGCTTTCCGCTCCAAACCGGCCCCCTATAAACATTTAAGTAAGGTTTAGCAAAGAGTCTAACTGGAGCAAACAAGGTTATTTACCCTGAATAAGCATTTAAAGGGTAGGGGGATGAAGGGTGGGTTAAAGAAAAGACCCATCTGGAAGAGGGTAGTCATAAAAGAAATGCGATCTAAGAGACCGCTTTACAAGGGGTCAGAAAACCGACTTAATGGCCTCCAGGCCTTTATTACCCCCTTGCTTTTATGCTTTTATACCACTATTTCAACTCCTTCAATAACTGAATGATTGAAAGAATAATTTACTATATTATATTTATAAATATGTTTGTGTTATCCAGTTTTTCATTAACGATGCTCCTAGTGTTATGAGTCTCTAGAATTCAAAATAATTTCTTTGTTAACAAAAGATTATAAAATCAGAATTTCAACGGTTCACTTGAAGAGGAATAAATTTTGATTTTTTTCAAACTGTGCCTTAAAGTTTTTTTTTGGAAATTTTTTCCCACACTATAACCATGTTATTTTTTTCCAAAAAAAAAAAAAATACAATCAGGACTTATTAACGTTGTGCTTTCAGGAAACAATGTAAACTTCTAGAAATGTAGTTCTCTATATTTTAAATTTTGCCTCATGTGTTTCATTTACTTTTTATTTATAACGGCGTGAAATCTGGCCCAGCTTTACGTCCTATGTACCTTCACTTCCTGCTCAGATTTATTTTTGCCAGACCTACGTGTTGGAGAAGAATAGCCGCGGTTATTCTGCCCGGGCGATAACGAGCATACAGGAGGCGAGGCACGGTCGATTCGGTTCACAATGCCGTCCGCACTCCCTTCACAGAAGGCGGAGCCTAGGTGACCAATGACAGAGGAGACTGTGTGAGGCTTGGCTGAAGATAACAACTTCCTCAAATTGAAGGGCCACCCCACCCCACCCCTTGCACTAACTAGTAACTGCTCAAGTCCCCTTGTCGCCCTTACTCTCCCGCCTCTTTCCTAAACCACAACAACAAATGTCTCTAAAATGTATACCTTCTCTTAAAAAGCGTTACTCTCCCTGACCGGTGCCCAAAAACTGCAAGTGCTGCAAAGTTTTCTGTTATCTCACACTGTGAATACGTTCATGATTTTTTCTATTTCTAGCGCTCGTATTTTCAGTTTAGTTTAGAACAAACGTATTAGAGAAAATGAATATGGATTTACCTGTATCTTAAATTTGTATTTTACGGTTTATAAACAGAAATCACATCTCATACAGCTTTTAAACTTAAAAATAAAAAGGGTGGTTTCGTTATTTGGCAAAATCAGGCTAATAGACCTGGAGATTCACCTGAAATATCAAGTGGGAGTACTAAAAGTCTTTCCTTGCAGTGAGAATAATATATATTTTATTGCTGTGAAACTCGATAAAGATTTATTTAATGATAAATGATATATTATTTAAGTGTGGAGGATTATGTGTCATGAAAAGTTAAAATACAATTATTTATCAACTACAATATATAGAAATTATTTTAGATTAAGCAGCTCTTGCTCTTTTGAATCCATGGTTCTTGTTTTCATGTAATCGTAAGCTTTAGACAATGTTTAAGACAATCACATTGGCGCTGCGGGTTCAAATCCCGTTAAGGGCAGACATTTATTGAGGTATAAAAGCCAATTGGGGTTTACAATACAGCATTTTCCTACAGATTACCTCTCATACATTGTCCTACAAGATTCCATGGAAGACAATGATACAAAAAAAAATAAATAAAAAACAAACTACTGATTACCTTACCTTTAAGTGATTGTAGATTTCATTTATTATAGCGATAATTATTATTTTAATTTCTTAATATTTGTTTTTAATGTTTCTTAAATCAGTCAACTATCGCTAATTGAGAACATTTTATCATAAATACTTTATTTAATTAAATAGTTTCCCTTTTACTTCCAAAAATTAAGTTTATTGATATATTTAATGTTACGGCACTCACTCACTATTATTGGCAGATGTTAAAGTATATAATATATTTGTTAATAAATTGTATTGATCATGAATAATAGCCCCTACTTAATATTATTTATTTGTTACTTTTAACCTCCATTTTGCATCTGCTATATTCAATAAGAGTTATGGAATATTAAGGGAAAATTATTTTGTAGAAAAGTTGAGGGACTGTTTGAATAATCCCAATTTTTCTCTCTCGACGTTTAATGTCAAAATTCCGATTTTATAGGCTTTGTCTGACATTGGTATTACTCGACCTCCTAAACAAAAAAATTTAAACAAATTAAATTTTAGTGTCAAAAATGCTTTAAAAAAATGGACTCTAAANTTCATACTCTTGATATCACATTATATTATATGTCTCTATTATACTAATTTCAAATATTACTGTATTCTCATGACATTGTATTTCTTCAGCCCTGAAGATGGCTTACAATGTGTTTTTTTTTTTTATTAATCTTGACCGAACCCCAACAAAAATACATATAATTATAATATCATCGATTTTATTACTTTTGTGATTTTATAATATCTATTTTCAGTCTGGAATAAAATAATTTTTTCTTAATAATGTACTAGTAATATATAAATCAATATTGACTATTGGAGAATTGGTTTTCATTAAACAGAATATTTAAAAAGTAAACTTCAAATCTCTACTCGCAATGTATGTAGGATAGTAATTTTAAAGACAGTTAGAATAGAATACAGAAAAAATAAATAATTTAAAGGAGAGAAAAAAAAGGATTAAATAAAACAAAATATATACATTTAGCCAATTCCGAAGTATTGATGTTGTTACCATGGAATAGTTTTTAAAATGTGTTCAATATTTTTTCTGTTCTCACTTAATAGGTAACAAAAATGATAGACACGAAATGACACCCACGTGTATAAATGAACTAGCTGTCACAGGTTTCGGGTTTTCGCTAAGAAATTTGGCACGTGACCATTTGTGTGTGTGTGTGTGTATGTATAAAAAAAACAGTGATTTTTAACAGCCATAATCAGGATAATTAGAATGTGAGTTCGTATAACACAAAAATAATTTTTTTTTCGGAATTAAAATCTGATTTTTGCAATGAAACTTATTATTAATAAACTAATAAACTTATTAGCCGATAAACGATTACTAACGATTGAATATTGTTTTTTTTTATTGCATATAATACATATGTTTTTATTTAAATTTTTGGTACAATTTTAATTATAATATATGCTATATAATAACAATGTAATTCTAGAATGCAGAATGATAAATTAAAAACAAATTGTTATTAGTTTTCGTGATGCTCATGTGGATTTTTGCTTTAATAAACTTAAGGATTTAAACACTCATATTAACACTCTTCTTGCACGGTAATAAGAAGATTTGTAAGTTAGCGAGGTGTAAGCGGCCACGATCATACATGTTGAATTTTGCATTGCTAATGAGGCTCCCCCATCGTTTTCAGCAGTTCCCGACAATCACGTGTGTCATTTCAGCGATACATGACACGTGAATCTTTGGGGCACTGATTCCCTAAATGGTTGTAGCTGTTAAGGAGCCATTACTGCCAATACTCATTACACTATTGCTCCAAAGCAGTGAAATTCTTGGTTAACCTTTTTACTTTTATCAAGATTTATAAGTTTCAAAAGAAACGCAGCCCTAATAACTTAGAGCTATGTGAAGTTTTTTCCGGGTTGGACTGTGTAAAGTTTTTGATGGTTGCCGAGCTTTCGCACATCTTGTGATGGCTTCTTCAGGGCTGAATATAGAGATTCTCTATTCAGCCCTGAAGAAGCCATCACAAGATGTGCGAAAGCTCGGCAACCATCAAAAACTTTACACAGTCCAACCCGGAAAAAACTTCACATACATCTGATGACTGTGGAAGCCTACGTGAACAACTTAGAGCTAACCTAGCTCTAACTTAAAGCTCCTAAAAAAAAAAAAATAAAAAAAAATGATCATTTTTTCATTACTAATACAGTGTTACAGTGAATACGAATTCACCGGAATATAGTGATACTACACTGTTCTCAACAAATTACTACAATCGTAGTACGTGGAGCTTGCACCTTTTGGGGCCAATGTTCCCCCGAGAGTACATATGCTTTCTCACGTTTAAGTAGTGGTGACCTAAATTGAAATACAAACTACACAAGAGCATTCAAAAGTTTCTTTATGGAAATGCTGGAATTAGCTGACTTTAATTGCAAGAGATATTATTATTGATTATAAGGGCGTGGCCTCTCCATGTAGGTCACTATCCGCTCAGCTAATTGACTGAGGGTACTTATTGTTAGGACATCTTAACAGAACTTTCAATGATTCATTATTTAAAATTCTCAAGCCTCATTGCTCAAGACTTCGATTATGAGGGCATTTGTTGCAGTGGCATATCCCATAATAAGTGGATAGTCAGTGTGTTGCTAAATTTTAAACTCGTTTCTTTTGGGCACCATATGGCTGATATATATTACCTCATTAGCATTTTTAAGAATAACAAATAATTCTCCTTGACCCGTATCTAACTCACCTGTGAAAAGTCCCCTGATAAAATAAAAGCTTGTCCTGAGCCAAGGATGTCTAGAATGGGATGGCAACCTGTAGATATCCCCTCACTCCGTGACCCTATGTGGATGTAAGGGAGGCTAACTCTTATTTTTTTTTTAAATCTAAGGATAAAAAGTCAAAGAATATTTATTTATGGCACTAGCCAAATGAGAAAAGAATATTAGTGCAATTTGTTGCTTAAATATCATGTACTGTAAAAAAAAAAAAAAATATATATATATGAATACAACATGAAATAAATAGAGGAAATGATTGTTTGAATATATACGGGGGTTTTGGAATTTATTATTTCAAAAAATTTGGGTTTCGTGGAAATCCGAAATTGAATAGAATGATACAAATTCAGGCAGTGTACCTCAACTGATTCTTTGATAGTTGTTTCATTAAAAAAAAAAAAAATCTTAATGTAGAGATTTTCTAAAGAATACTTTCAGAGAAATAAAGATTCCTTGAAACGCTCTTTATTGTTCATGACTTATTAATTGCAAATTAAAAAAAAAATACTTTTTTTTTTACCTTTTTTTATTAAATTTTAGATTAGATAGGGTTACTTTTTAATTTACATTGCTTTAAAGAGAGTCCTTAAAAATGGTTTTAAACGTTGTAAAAAAAAGTATAGTGTTTAATCTGTTTGTATTTTGAAGAATGCGAATATTTTAGCATTCTTTCAAATGTAAAGTTATAAATAAGTAGTTATAAAATATATGAAGTTAGGAAACTGAGGAATCCTCTTTGCTTTTTTGAGCACAGATTGCTAAATAGTTACAGTTTCTGAAGAAGGTACATTATTTAAGGAACGCACTTGGATTTTTTCATTCAATTGTCTATTTGTAATGACAACTGGCTCGTAAAACGTTTCTAGAGACACCCAGCCATTAACTAATGAAGACGTTTATTCAATGGAAGGGAACAGAATAGAAATAAATTTTTTAATAAGCGGGGAAATATTAGGCGGCGTAATGGGTGCTGACCACATACCTACTCTAGTGCTTTGACCATCCACTTCACTATTGCACCGTAGATCGAGATATATCACATCGATATAGAACGTTTCATCNTTTTTTTTTTTTTTTTTTTTTTTTTTTTTTTTTTTTTTTTTTTTTTTTTTTACACATTGCTTGAATTTTAGGTTTTCAAAATTATTATAAAAATAATTTGAAGATGACTGGCAATAAAAATAATAAAATAATACAGAAGAATATATAACTTCAAGATTCCATTACAATAAAAATAAAACAGGCTTCTTCTGCAGATCTGTAATTTCATAAGTAATATTAGAGATAAGTACAAATTTAAGATGAAGATTCGGCATGTTTTTATGAGTTGTGCCATCTGTTTTTTATTTAGAATAATTCGTTAATTTTCTGTCAGAAACGTGAATCATTTCTATTATGCACTGCAGATCTAGTGCACATTTTTAAAATTAATTATCCAGGAAAAATATAATATTTTTGTCCCTAGCATTTTTGTATAATCACCAATTAAAGAAATAGTGATTTCAATCTCTGACCATATAGCCTCAAACTGGGCAAAGTTACTCTGCAAGTTTCACGCTGTATAATAATTATGGGGGGGGGGGGATCGTAGATATTATTAAACAGTTATATAATTAATAAGGCTTATGCTTATTATTTTTCACATTTTAAAGTATGTATTTTATAAACATGGTATTCCACATTTTTATTGACAATTTGTATTTATATATTATCGGCATGCAGAATTAACCCAGCTCATAATTTGACAAACTATAATAAAAAATAAATATATTTTATATTGCAATATAATAAACAGAAAAAACAAAGCAAAAAACCATAACTTTTATGTGAAACAAAAAAAAGGTATAAGGGGATTGATGAAGGTTGTAGCCCTCACTAGCAAATGCACGTAATAACACGCGTACGCCCGCGCGCGCACACACACACACATACACAATTTTGTTTTACATTTATGTTGGTAATTATGTATTCAATTTAATAAATGGAATAATTTATACTTTTTTGGGGACTGTAAAAGTTCTTGGTTTACCTTAAGAAATTATTATAATTTACTACTATTAATTAGAAGTCAAGCATTTTGGAAATAAAGCATAGCAGATGTAAAAAAAAAAAAAAAAAAAAAAAAAAAAACTATCTAAATGGGAAATTGTTTTGGTAGGTTTTTCTTTGTTGACTAATATTAGTGCTCTATAATGTCTGGCTTGTGTTACTAAACATTTGACATCGAATCAAGACAGTTTTCAGCCGATAGCGAAGTTATTCACAGCGCCATTAGAGGAATACCTTGGCTATACTGAATATGAAGACCTGCGAATGGTACATCATGAAATTACATTAGATGGCTGAATGGAAGTTGCAGAATCCAGAAAACACCAACACAGATTTGATTGTTTTCTATTGTCAATTATTCGAATTTTATTTATTAGACCAGTTTTAGCAGATTTTCTTTAAAGTAATCAGGAGTAGCTAAAAATTTGATCCGTATCCTATAAAAAAAA
>KZ808782.1:108649-124017 GCA_000696205.2 Oncopeltus fasciatus
AGATTGATCTCTTTCCTGTAAAGGTGCGCTACTGGCGGAATGACGCCTCTTGTCTTTAGGAGGGGTCATGGGTGCACCACGACGCTTCCCTTTTCGCCCTCCACTAGCAATCACCTGATGATAATGATTGCCTCCCACCATTAATAATCATTAATTTATACAATATGAAAAAAAAAAAAAATAAAGTAGAGTGGCTTGGTCTCGAACCCGTAACGCTGGGTTAAGAGTCTGGACCGGAGGCTCCTACTCTACAGGCAGAGAGATAAGGGAGGCTATGAGAGCTCAGCGCGGCGAGGTCGGGGCCGGACAGGTCTTCCCCTGTCGACCCCAGTGCTAAGGATAACGGCTACAAAAATAGTCGCTTTACTCACTGTTTAGATTTGATCCTCGCGACGATTCGAGCTGAAACTGCACTCACATGTCACTGACACTTCAATACAAATGTATGTAGAGTTTGAGATCTCAGTTCTTCCCACAACTCGTATATTATAGTTGGAAAGACGGAGCGCTATATACAGGTGTATACTGATCACTGGCTACACCGCTACTATTAATACATTAATTGAAGTATGTATAGATTTATTCCGTTAAATATTGTAAAGGGCGATTGAATATTAATTATTAAATGAAAAACAATTAAATATTAAATTAAGAATTCTAGCTCTTATGGGTAATTTGAAGAATATTCCGTCTGTAAAAAAAAGTTCATTCTATATAAAATTAATAATACTTTATTTTAAATAGGAATGAAATTTAATGAAATTGTTTGTTACTCTTTATAAAAATATGATTTTAAAATATTTCACCTCAGTTACCACACGGCCCATAAATAACTGAAATGCTGCATTTATTGGTGTGTGCCTTTATCTTAGGCCAAAAGTTAGTCCCGTACAGTTTAATACTAGTATGAAAATAAATACATTAATCACTAACACTATGAATATGGTAATCGTGTTTTATGATATTGTAAAAATATTAATCACTAAGTAATTGTTTATAGCACTTTTGTTTTTATTTCCAATTAAGAATAATTTTAACTTTTTGTTTTTTAAGGATCAAATCGAAGGATCACTTCTCTGTGAAAGCGGGTGTTTCACAGGGCAGTGAGCTTGGACATATCTTCTTTATCCTTTATACTGCAGACATCCCCACTCATCCTAATACCCTTTTAGACCACTTTCCCATCCTGATTATAAAACCGCTTCCAACATTTTACAAAACCACCTTGATGCTACTCAGCAGTGGTGCATCAAATGGAGAATTAAAATAAATAAGTCCAAATGAGTAAAGGTAAATTTTCAGGTAAGAAAAGATTCTCCTAATAATGTTACATACAATAGCATCCCTCTCTCTGATTCGGTCCGTTACCTTGGGTTCCACCTTGACTCACGACTCAATTAGAGTGAACATATACAAATCATGCGACCGAAACTCAACAGACGCCACGGAATCTTATACAGCCTTATAAATAGGCGCTCACAGCTCACAATAGGAAACAAACTGGCCATCTAGAAGACCATTAAACGACCAATCTGAAATTGTTCGTGCAATCACAGTGGTAAACTGTGAGAATTCGCTAAGCCTTCCAATATCAAACGAATACAATCCTTCCAGTCCAAAATTCTTAGAATCATTGCTAACGCTCCATATTATGTGTCCAACTCTACCTTTCATTAAGACTTTAATATTCCTTTCGTCCAAGAACTTATTTTCACCCGCTTCAAGCTCTTCCATAGTAAACAACAATTTCATCCTAATCCATTTGCCCAATCCCTATCGTCGGACTCCAACCCTTACTATCTTCCCCGACGACTAAAACGAAGATAGCCTCGCGACCTCCTGGGCCTTAATGCCTAAACTTATTAGGAGTGGGGTCGATGGGTTCCTTCTCCTTGCACAGTGATGATCATTTATTTATTTTTTTGTTATTTTTATTTTTTTTATATTTGTTGTATTATCTCTCTACAAATTGCAAGATGTTACTAACAGACTGTAATAAATAAAGATTTTTTTTAAATTTGTTTTTGCCCTATTGTCTCATCAAACATACACATATTCACTATAATATTGTTTTATTATGAAGGATTCTTTTTAAGTTTTAGTAAGACGTCACTCATTGGATGTATATACTTGTCCATTATTCACCAGGGAGTAACGGACACTGTTACAGTGCATACCTCTCATTGAATCGATGTCTCTGATAATGATTCTGAGCGTCACTGGCTTTTTAAAGTTGACAACTACCATGGGAAGGGCTAATAAAGTGCGACGTGAGTTATATTTGTAGCTTATTTTGTTTTTTTCTACTAAAATGTATTTATTTAATAAATTTAGATAAAAAAGTATCAAAGGCTGTTGCAGAATATCGCTGTCAAATGATGATAGTCGGGTTTAACTTATAATAGATTACTGCCGGCGACGCTTTATTTACTATAATACGTAGTTTACTTGCTTCATCGTTTGTTCTCGATAATTATTTATATTTTTATATATATATTGAGCAAAGTTTATCTATATTTAAGATAAATTGTGCGTGTAATGTTTAAATATATGGCAATATTAGCTGTCATACTTCTTAAGTTTATGAACTATTTATTTGGAAAGTGTCATTAATTTACATCAATTTCTAAACCGGATTGTCTTTCATATTATTACTAAAACCAGTTGAAACTATCAATCTTGCGTTGGATATAAATCTTGGAGATCTTAAATTACCTAAATGTAACTTTTTGGGGCAAATATATGATTAAGTGTTTTTGGTGATCTCCTATTTTAAGATGGATACTAAGACTGCTAATTTTACAACTAAGAGTTTCTTTCAATTAAAAATAGAAGTGACTCTTTTTATATTGAACTTGTATATGTTTGCTTATTTGTGTTGTTGCATTTCAAATAATTTTACCTGCTAACCAACCCCAACAATTTTTAATGGAGCATTCAGCTCATATTATGACATATAGCCATTCATGTGCAACTGAGTTGTCACCATGACTGATTTGAAAAGTTGATAAAATATTTCACTACAAAACATACTTAATTGACATTGATTGTTAAATAATGTTATTTGCATTACTATTTAAGAAAAACCATAATTATTTTAGAAAACTATTAATAATAAATTTATTTCATGGGCTAATACTTTTTCTATATTTTGGATTTCATTGCAATTTTTCAAACAGTCTGGTCTCTTAGTGTTTAAAAATAGTCCTAAATCGAATCTCTTACAAATATTGTGAACTGTGGGGGAAAAAATAATGATTTGATAGAAACTTAAAGTTTAACTTTTTGTTATGGTTACTCTACCTAATATACATACATAAATCTGGAAGGCCTGCTACTCAACTTTACCATAAGTTATGAATAAAAATAAATCAATTTAATATTTAATTTTTTGGGGGGAAAAAATGTGTTATTGGTGGTTTTCCTCTGAAGTACCTCTCTTTGTAATTTGATTTAATTGAAACAAACATAAAATTCAACTATTTGGAAAGCATAAATACAAATTGAAACATTAACTAATCAGTAAATGAGCAAAACATAGGTTTTATTTTTTTAAACCCCTCTATGAAGTGTCCATTTACCAGGTATGAATTTTTCTTTTAAATATACATCATAACATACCATCACTATAAATTTTTAAATGCAAGCTCGAGTCCACTTAATAGCGAAGAAAAAATTTATATTTTCTGTTTAATGCCTTATATCTTTAAAATTTGTTTCACAACATTTCACCAATAAAGTTATTTTGTGTAACTTTATTTACATTTAATTTTATAATATGAGTTAAAATATTAATTAATAATGTTGAATAGTTGAGAAATGAATAGATATTTTTATTTATACCATTCTCCCTGCTCCCTTTTTTCCTGCTCGTATTTTAATTAAAAAATAAAAAACTTTCACCAAATGATAGATATTTTGAATTTCATTCTAATAATTATATGGTGTGCAGACCACATGCCTTCTATAGTGTCCCGTGGGTTGAGAATAAATACATATTTAGTATGTATCCTTCCTGGGCTTTTATTGCATGTTGCAAGCAAGACTTTTTTTTTATTAAAACAGATTACTGCCAAAGAATTTTGCCAATACAGCATTTTAAAAAAAAAGTGTTATGCATACCCAGTTATCGCCTACAAGAAAGTGAATATGTGTATGGGGAATCTTAAAATGTAAAGAACGAAACATTTATTATACTTATATTTAAGTAGAAAGATGTATACATACACACAGAATCAGTAAAAAAAAAAAACACACACTTTCACTAATATATAACTTTAATTTAATATATATNATAGCAGTGACTTACAATTAAACTTTTATAAAAGCATTTTGAGTGCTTCAGATCGATTTAATGAATAAACATTCTGATGACAAAAACTCTAAGATTTTTTAAGCTAAAAGAACCAAATTTAGTATTTGAGCCTCTTCCTATAAACTCTTGGCTAATGCTAATAAGCATAGGGGAGGTGGAGTTTAGAATAGACCAAAATTGCTGAAAAGTAAAAAATTAATGATGAGGATATAGCATTAAGTAATGTAAATGTGAAGAAATATTGGCCTTCTATTTTTGAGGTAGAGAAATCAAATTTGATACTTAAGCTTTCTTCGTAAATTGTGACAGTAGTTCTCTAATTACTGAAAATGGATAAGAGTGCGCAGGTTTTTTAGAGCAAACAAATAGAAAAAACATCAATGCATTTTTTTTTTTGTTTAATACAAAATTTTAGAACATAAAATTTGTAAAAGTGTAATTTTTAACAGTATTCTTAAACTTTTATGAACCTGCAATATTAATGAGGCTATTTAATTCTAAAGATTGGGCAATCCTCCACTCTTCCTCCTTTGTTCAGCCTAGAGTAAGTCTTATCGAGATTACCTAATCAACTTGTGAGAACAAATTAGTCTTTCATCTCACATTACATCGTCTCCTCTCTTCTACATCATATATGGAGTCATGGCCCTAGTGGTTAAATCAAAACAATAAGAATTAATCATTAATCCTTTCTTTCATTAAACATAAAAAGCGTTTCAACAAAGTCATGTACACCTGTGTGATAGAATTTTAAATAAAAATGCTTTTATCAAAATATTACTACTTAGTATTTGTATAATTCTGGGTATAGTAGCATATCTGCTAATATATAACTACATATGAGCCAAAGAGCTGACTTACAAGGGATGTCCAGAAAGTAAGTGTACTAAATTTTTGTAAGTTATAAAAAATTTTTATTTGAACAAAAAAATTACCTGTTTTACATTATTACGTATCTAAGCAATTTTTTGACATAGTCACCATTCCTCTCAATGCAGGTGGTGTACTGGGGTATCAATTTTTTTATGCCCTCCTTGAAGTAGTTTCACACCAATCCCTTTGTCCATTTCTAGAGATTCGTGGAAGCATTGCAGAAAGTTCATCCACAGTCAATCTGCATTCGTCACACATCATGATCATCAAGCACAGATGTACGACTGTTTTTAAACTCGCGACACCACTTGCACACTCTTTTGCGATTCATAGCTTTATCACCATATGCAGTTTATACCTCTTTCCAACCTCAACCATAGTTAATTATTTCCAAACGAGATAACGGATAACGCCCCGCTTATTTCTCATTAAACGTGTTGCTGCGTCTACAGTTCTCAACGTACAAACAGACTCGAAGCGGTCTTTTTGTGGAGGGGAGAGATCACGCTCTGAGGCAGTGCAACCAACATGTGGATAACAATTCCCTACCGCCATGACAGTCTTAGTACACTTACTTTCTGGACATGCTTTGTATATTAAATACAATATACAATATTAAATCCTCGCTAATGTAGAGGGAACTGAATGAGATAGCTGGCTGGTCCTTGTGGTGTAATGGATTAATTTGCATTCCAGCCCGGATAGCAGGAGGTCCAGGTTCGATTCCTGGCGAGGACAGATAGTTTTTTATTTTCTGTTCCCTCTCATTAATTGTTTTAAAAATTAAATACAATGTTATTAATTACCTGAATATAACCCTTCTGTGTATATATAGGTCAACCAAGTATGCAACCAAGTATTTATAAAAAATTATCCTTTTATCAATTTGAATCGTACAGGGAGCTAGAAAAAAAACTCTACCTCAGGCGCCTATCGGACCTGGGTCCACACTTTTCGGGCGGGTTTACGATTCAAATTAATAATGAAATGTGGGGATTACTTTACCACAATTATAACCATTATTATCCTTTTATCTTTTATCCATGATTCTTGTATTATCATAGAGTTAATAAACTTCTTTTTTTTAAATTTTGCCCTATTCCTAGAACACATAGCTTGCTCTAGGGGAAAAAAAAAAACAAAAAAAAACAGCGCTTGGCTTTGACATTATTAGCATATTTCCTTTTTTTTNCCATTTTTCTCCCTATTAAATTTCAAACAGTTTATTGTTTGCTACTTTATTTTATTATATAATCACAAAAATAGTAACTTAATATGAAGTCCTTATACAGAGTGTTTCAATTAAAGTGGTACAAAACATTTTGGGTTATTTTATACTTTGAACTGACTAAAATTTTCCACGGAGCCTATGTCCATTGAAAAAGCCTGAGCAAAATTAATTTGTCATTACATCTATAGGATACATAGATCTTTTGTATACAGGGTGTTTCGCAAGTAGATGACAATATGCAAGATGGAATAACTAGATCAAAAATGTAGTTAAACGCCGCCAACCGCATGATTCTATCTTATTCCGTTGCACAGATATGCCGTTCCAAAGGTAATTTTGTGAAAACCGTGTTTTTTGTAGGAAAACCTCAATTTTCTCTGCTTCAACACATTTTTTTTCAATGTTCCATCACAGTTTTGAATTCACCATTAAATTTTCTTTAAGTCTAATGCACATTCAATGTTCATAGTATCATTTCAAAAGCGCGATAACAGATCAAGAAATAAAAATTTTAAAAAAATGTTGTCAGCGACAAATTTTCGAGGATCACTGCTCTTCCAAAAAAAGTCCTGCAAGCTGCCGAATCTCACAAAAGTTGTGAAATTTAATTACCTTTCTAACGGTGTACTCAAAACTGCAATTATCTCTCAATTTTGTAATGCAATTGGAATGGGAAGGAGAAAAAAACTCATGTCATGCATATTTTGCAGGATCTTATCTCCGTTAAATTTAATTTATTTTTATGTAAATTACAACGAAAAATTAAATTAATTTTTACATAAAGTTAAACAGTAAATAAAATATCTTTGAACATTACAAAAGTTGCTGGAACTGGCCTCCTCCTTGAAGTATACAGTGACGACATCTGTTTAACACAGCTGATGTAGCCCTTCGAATCTGATCACGGTCAGCTCTCATTGCTTCACATGATTCGCGAATTCTTGCGATCAGATGGTTCATATCTTGAATGGGTACTCTGTACACTTCCGATTTAAGCCTACCCCAAATATAAAAATCCAGTGGCGTCAAATCAGGGCTTCGGGCCGGCCAATGCACAGGTCCATATTTCCCAATCCATCTTCCTGGGTACTGTTGATTGAGCCAGTTCGTTACAGCTCGTCCATTATGCGCTGGACACCCGTCCATTTGCCACCATAGCTCTTCTTCAAGTGGTATTGCTTCGAGGAGTGCCGCACTTATATCATCCTGAAGTAGATCATAAAAAGTATTGGAATTTAACCGACCAGGTAAGAAAACGGGCTCTGTCATATGCTGCCCACAGACTCCTAGCCACACGTTCACACTGAACTGATATTGGAAGTGGTGTTCCCTAGTGCCATGTGGATTATGATGAGCCCAAAGGTGAGAGTTGCGTGAGTTAAAAATTCCCGCACGTGTGAATGTTGCCTCATCTGTCCAAATTATGTGATCAGGGAAGTTACGCCTCTCGTGGCACTGTTGAACATACCATCGCGCAAACACCATCCGTAGCTCCATATCACGGGGTAGCAACTCCTGGACAGTAGTCAGGTGATAAGGATATCTATTGTCTTCCCTGAGAGCTCTGAAGACTGTAGAGTGCGATATTCCCAGTTGATTTGAAGCGCGACGGGTACTAGTTGATGGATCATTTTCAAAAATAGTTAAAATGTCAACTTCCCTTCGAGCTCGGCCCGCGTAGTTAACAGGTTGTCTTGGAATAGAGCCTGTTTCTCTCATGATGCGATAAGCGTTTTCAATAGTTCTCCGGTCTGGATATCTTTGCCGATTTGGAAACATATTGCGATATTCTTCTTGTGCACGAAGACCATTGCCTCTTGCAGCCCCATACGCGAAAATCATGTCAACGTACTCTTCAGAAGTGTATAAATTTGGCATTTTTACTTCTTGCACTCAAATTGAAACTTCCTTAACAGACTGAAGATTTGCACGATACTGACAATTATTATTGTTATTTATAACACAAAGTAGGTAGACGAAGAATGAAAGAGATAAGGTAAACAAACCGTAATGCGAACATAATCCATAAGAAGTAAACAAAAACATTCATCACGCCAGACGTTCTTTTAGGTTTCAATCACCTCCCTAGTAGATTTATTAAATAAATATTTGTAATTTACATAAAAATAAATTAAATTTAACGGAGATAAGATCCTACAAAATATGCATGACATGAGTTTTTTTCTCCTTCCCATTCCAATTGCATTACAAAATTGAGAGATAATTGCAGTTTTGAGTACACCGTTAGAAAGGTAATTAAATTTCACAACTTTTGTGAGATTCGGCAGCTTGCAGGACTTTTTTTGGAAGAGCAGTGATCCTCGAAAATTTGTCGCTGACAACATTTTTTTAAAATTTTTATTTCTTGATCTGTTATCGCGCTTTTGAAATGATACTATGAACATTGAATGTGCATTAGACTTAAAGAAAATTTAATGGTGAATTCAAAACTGTGATGGAACATTGAAAAAAAATGTGTTGAAGCAGAGAAAATTGAGGTTTTCCTACAAAAAACACGGTTTTCACAAAATTACCTTTGGAACGGCATATCTGTGCAACGGAATAAGATAGAATCATGCGGTTGGCGGCGTTTAACTACATTTTTGATCTAGTTATTCCATCTTGCATATTGTCATCTACTTGCGAAACACCCTGTATATAAGGGTATATAATGTCAATGCTTATGCATTGAACTACTTCCTGGATAGCAGTGACTTACAATTAAACTTTTATAAAAGCATTTTGAGTGCTTCAGATCGATTTAATGAATAAACATTCTGATGACAAAAACTCTAAGTCCTTTTGAGAATACCTTATCTTGAAGAGTAGGGGTATACCAGAATCCTAAAAGGACACAATTCAGGACAAATTTTTACAATAGTGAACAAAAAAGCAATTCTACTATTTAAACTATTTAGTCTGTTTATTAAAAAAAAAAGTAAGATTAAAAATAATTGCTCGTACATATTCAGCCTTCACTTTTTCCTTTAATTTTATTTATACCTCATTATTTATGTTTTATAGATATTTTTTTATTTTTAGACCTGATGGTTTACAATTACCTATAATTACCTAGTCTTAATTAATAAATGTTTTTGTTTTTTCTTATATTGAAAACTTCTGATGATTAAAGCTTTGATATTCTATTCTATATGATTGAAAGCCCCAACCGTGTTATTTAGCACTGGCAGAAGATACCATTTTAACATGAGAGTGAAAATAATGCCAGTGAGTCTCTAATTGACTACACTTTTCCTAGAAATTTAGAGTTTTTGTGACAAGATGTCTGCTTCTTCAGGGTTTAATAGAGCATGACAGTGACTACATGTTCAGGGAGCTTTTATAGCTGTCTGGGAACTGGATCTCGATTTAAGCCTACCTTCTTATTGGTTGGCTTTCATCAGGCCATTTCGAGAGGTGTCTGTCTGCCTTCTGATATGTTCGGTTGCTGTGTTGATTTATTTGGGTTTTTATTATTTAAATAGTAGTTATCCTAACAATAGTAGTTATTCTCTCTTGCTAGGATGGTGATGTTCCTAAACTAAATCTAGTGGCTGGTGCCTATGAAATGTTTTGCTAATACCAACTTTCTATGCATATATGTTTTATGTCAGAAATGTGTTCCTTGAGCCTTGTGTCCATCATTCTTCCTTAGTCCTCAATGTATGATTTCCCTCATAAGTACTGAATATCCCTGGATTCCTAAGTCCCAGTTTTGGTTTGGGCGAATGTTGGTCATTTTCCATCTGGGGTAAATATTGTTCTCATCATGTGCTTCTTGAGGATCCAGGCTATTCTTTGTGTAGGTCCTTTTATACATAGAATGCTAATGTGGTCTCTGAATTCTTCTGTGACCAATTTCTCCTCCTGTATTGTTTGTGTTCTTTTCCTGTGGACCATATGAAATAATCATAATTAAAAAGACAGGATTTATTTGTGCTAATCTCTCCTTTCAAGCTTCAACTACTTTTTTTTAAACTATGATATGCCCCTCTCCTCCATTAGGTGTGATTGTTTTGTGTTCAGACCTTCAGAAAAATTCTATTGCTTCTAATAATTATCTTCAGTTGATATCTAGTTGTATTTTTTTTCTAACATTAAAAAGATCAATTGTAATTTATAAATTATATTTAAATATAACCTATAAGTGCTTCAAGAAAAATATACATCTCTCAGTAGATTTTTAATTATTGTCCTCAGATTGTTTACTGTTTTAATTTCAAACACAATCAGGAGTATTGGCTAATTATGTATAAAANGTGGTCGAAAAAATTAATTTTTGGTTGAAATTGGACAGTAGGATGAGTAATATGCCATTTTAACGAGAAACACACGTTAAAGAAGATAGAAATGTTACTTTAATAATGGATATACAATTGTATATCAACCACTTAGCTAGAGCATAAAGGCAGTGTAAACAATCTCACACATTGAATGCTTTTTATGTTCTCTTGCTTGCAATATACTTGTCTTAATTATAGCTTAGCGCTTTCAGGACCCATGGTCCGATCATCAGAGCTAAGAGAACCTACAGACAGAACAGAAATTTTCTTAGTAGATGTGCTTAGCTCTGAAGATGGTTTCCTGTGTCCTGAAAGCGCTAAGCTGTAATTAATAAAGATCATATCGCGCGGAAAAATAAATTTTATTGCAGTACCTGTTTAGAAATACCTCCGCTTCCCAAAAAATTAAAATATATTTAATTTTTAACGTTTCATCTTTTTGTTTTCTAATTATTTCTTTGGTACATTTATATTCTTTCTTTTTGAGAATATTTATTAAATGTAATTGAAACAAGGAATTAGTCTATCACTTCAAAACTGTTTTTATGGTTAACTCCATTTTTGTTATTGATTATTCATATATTTAATGGTTTCAAACCTTCATGTTCAACAATGATTTATAAGTTATACTTATCACTCATAAAAATTTAGCCATCTGCGAGGTTTATTATGTATTGTTAGTGTAGCAATCTTATGCTGTCATTGCGATTAGAAAATTAAGACAAGTTACAATCTAATTACTCTGTTTAACAATTTCCTCTAAATTTTATTAGTATTTCTTTTGTTCCATCAGGTGTGGCAGAAGAAGCAGACTCAAGGAAGAGGAAGTCTCAGGAGGACATTGCATCAGACTCATCCATGGAAGAAACTATCACTACAAATGAGGAGAAAGTAGCATCTGAAATTAAAGGGAAAAAACTTAAATTGGGCAGTGATAAAGAGCCTGAGATATTGGAGAGTGATACAGAGTCCATGATAGTGGAAAGTGAAAATGAGTCTAAGAAATCTGACAGTGATAAAGATTCTGAAAAAATGGAGAGTGATGATAAGGAATCTGAAAAATCTGACAGTGACAAAGAGTCTGTGAGATCTGACAGTGATAAAGAGTCTGAGAAATCTGACAGTGAGAAAGAATCAGAGAGATCTAATAGTGATGAAGAGTCTGCAAAATCTGGTAGTGATGAAGAATCTGAAAGATCTGGTAGTGATGAAGACTCTGAGAAATCAGGTAGTGAAGAAGAGTCTGAAAGATCTGGTATTGATGAAGAGTCTGAAAGATCAGGTAGTGACGAAGAGTCTGATAATAATGGAGACAGCTCTGAGGCTTGTTCATCCATTTCCTCTTCTAGTGATGACAGTGCTGACTTAGAAAGAATGACAGCGTCTTGTGCAGAAGGTTCTGAGAATTCATCGAGGATGGAAACAAGTGAAGAAGATTCAGACTCTTCATCTAAGGAAGACAGCAGTGAAGAAAGCTCTGATAATTCAACTAGCATTGACAGTGACGTCGATTCAGAGTCGTCATCTAAGGTTGACAATGATGAAGATTCAGATAATTCATCTAAAGACAATGATGATGAGTCAGAAAGTTCTCTTAGAGTGGATGTTGAAGTTTCAGAAACTTCATCTCTTTCATCTTCAGAGGAAGAGAGTGAATCATCAGATACTAGTGATCACAGCATAATCTGTGACTACATGCCATTTATTGAAAAACAAATTACAGAGGATGCAATAGTTACTCCTCCAGAACTTAACTTTGGGTATGTTTGTTTTGGTCGTTATGATAACATGATGGTTGAAGCTCTTAAAAAATGTGAAAGCAATATTCTTTTATGGAGTCCAAATGAAGAAATACCTGAAGCTTACTTCTCAGGGAATATTGAGCGAGCTGATGACATTGAAGATTTGTTAAATACTTGTGATGTGATTATTTGTTATGCAGAAAAGGCAGATGTTTCAATAAATTTCTTTTTAAATAAAGTAGATCATGATCTGTTTGAGGGGAAACAGATTATAAATTTTACAAAAAGTTCACCTGAAGATGCTGTAATTTTGTATAATGCTTTGCAAAAAGTGGGTGGAGATTACCTTGAGGCTAGAGTTGTTAAACATCCTGGTATAACAGATCAACCAGTACACATTTATGCCTCTGGGGCTACCACAGCCTTTGATTGTTGCGCAATGCTTTTCAAACAAATAGCTAATATGACACACTATTGTGGTCCAGCACCAGATCAAGCTCCATATATTTCAACCATCTGTAGTTTTCTGAATGGATTTTCATTCTGTGTTCTATCTGAGGTAAAGAAATTGACTCAGTCTGTTGTGGGTCAATTTTCTTCTCAAGAAGTTACAGAAATTTTTTCGAATCTGGGTTATGAATCTGTTCCAATGGAAATATCACAAATTGTTTTGAATGATGAAACCAGTAAATCTGCTCAGGACACCTATAGAGAATTAAGAAGTGAAGAAGTGACATATTTACGTTTTCATAAAAATACTAATCGTGTTCTTTCCAAAAAAGGAGCATTACAGTTGAGTTCAACTGTTTGTAATTTGGCCCAGATGGTTAATGAAAAATTTGCCAAAGTAGCTCTGAAAAAGACAGAGGAAGAAGCTGTTGGAGATGCCCTAGAAGAAACTAAAAATAATTAAAAAGATTTTGGCTATACTACCTGAATTGTGCAGTTTTTGCACTTTAATATATGTGTATGTGTGTGTGTGTGTGTGTGTATACATATATACACACATACAATGTATGTATGTACACACACACACACACACACACACACACATATATATATATATATATTTCAAAGTGTTAAGAACATTTTGATGACTGACACAGTCCTGTTCTTTAGGGTGTAAATGTGAAGTACCAAAGAACAGTTTTATGAGTGACTTTATTGCTGCCTAAACAGTTACACGATATTGTACTTATTGACTCTTGGAATGAAGCTGTAAATTTTAGAAGAAAATAATTGTTTAGTTCTTTTAAAGAGAATTTTCCAGATGTTATTCTATTAATGTTTCACATGATAGATATATTACAGTGCCATTTTATGAGTATTATCTTGTTTTGATAAACTGAAATTATTATTTGTCAGGGTAATTAATGGGCTAGATTTCACCTCAAAAAATATATTTAAATTCTCCCCTGAAAAGGGGCATTCTTTTAATCCTCTCTAAAATAACCAATTCTGAAATTACATAAATATCAGCATACACTTCTTTCAGGTCACACGTGTAGTGAATACTGTATTGATTTAAAGAAATTAAAAATGCTTGTCTTATACTGTTGGTTTAATTTTTCAGAGTGGTCTAACTATATCTAGTGAATTGTAAGTCTTCCCTGATAATAAAAGGGGTTGCAATTAAAAAAAAAAAAAAATGTATTTTTCAAAATCAAATTACCACCTCTCAATTTTTTTTTAATTTCTTCATTCCTTAGAGAATTGAGGACTCAGCGGTGGAAGATTTTTTTCCCTTATTCGGAAATTTCTGAGCTTTTAAATCTTGACAGAACTGCTCTCTTGTGAATAATAAAATTGTATGAAGATTATTGATTTGTCCAAAATTAGCAAACTTGAAAGATTATGTAAAATTTTTCCAAAAAAGTGAGAGAATGTTGATATTTTAAAAATCCTATACTTGACAAAAACTTCACCCTAGTTTACTCCAAAAATGCCTTTTTATTTTGTTTTAAAAATAATTTTAAATTATTTTTATTTATCCATCACTATTTCTTAATTTATTTGAAATTTAGGATGATAGCAAATAATTTTATTGGGCACAGGCATTTTTTATTTAAACTGTTATTGTTTTACTGATACAAGTTTCTTGATAAGTGATGTATTTCTAAAATTTCTGAGTATGTGTTTTCATTAAAATTCTTTATCGTTGTTATAGTATAGAAATATTTTTTTACATTTTACCTATATTTTAAAATCTTAGGCTTATTACTGTTGTGTACAAAATTGTTTCTTTCATTTACATCCCAATCAGAATTCCTGATTCCCTCTATTCCCATGTTGTTGTTTATGAAGCATTTGTTCTTTATATTATGAAGAAATAATAGAATTAATACATTTTTAAAAATTTCATTAAGAAGGAGGGACTAAAAGGGGCTATCATTTTCTACAACAATAAGTATTATTATTTTATTACCAAAAACAAAAAAATATTTTCATCAATCATTATGAGAAATTTACGTATTAAAGGTATTGATCTATTTCCAAGTATTGTAATAAATAGTATATCTTTAAAAAAAAAAAAAAAGTGTTCAAAATTATTCTTCCCATATTCTTTCTAAGACATTTTATATATACATATCTTAACAATGTGAAGGCTCATTTTAAATTTAATGAAAAATATGTGCATGTGACATTTTATAAATAATTTATATATACAGAAGGTATATGAAACACTTGTAGCTGTGATAATCAAGAACAGGTGGGGTAGAGAGTACAGTGCACACACTAAAAGAAAAAATCACAAGGAGTAAAATTTTCGGTGATCTCTCGCCCTTCGTCGGTTAGGAGTGATAAGAGATGCCCTAAAAACTTTACTTCTTGTGATTTTTTCTTTTTGTGTGTACACTGCACTCTCTATCCCACCTGTTCTTGATTACTATATATATATACACGCGCACTCATATATATATATA
>KZ808783.1:28685-47841 GCA_000696205.2 Oncopeltus fasciatus
TTTCTATTTTCTATATATAAGATTATTTTAAAAAATTAAATGAAAAAAAACTAATTTTTAGAATAAGCTTGGATTTATGGGTGAATGCTGTGAAGTTAATGTATGCCAAAGATACAAACTTTTATTTATTTTAATGGATTTGTTTATTTATTGCAATAAAAATTATTAGAATAAAACAGAAATATAATTATATTGTTAGCACTTAATAGTAATTAAGAATAGCTGGATAATTCATTCTAAGATAAATAATTTATTACTTACAGGAATACTAGACTCATCGTGAAGGCTGTGGGTTTGACTACTAAAGCGGTGCGCACAGTGTCCGATTTTATATACAGGTGGTTCACGTGAAGAGGTGCAAAGTCTTGGCCGACGAATCCTGTGAGTCACAGTGGTGTCACACACTTCCCCCAAATTAATTGGGATCAAGGGGCTTCATCACTCTGAGAGAGTACTCTCTCAGAGTGATGGCCGGCAGGAAAGGTCAAGTGGTGATACGCTGTTGGATAGCTGAATCTTTATCTCCAAAAGTTTCGAGAGAATGACAAATTAGGAGATATAGGAAAAAAAAATTTTTTTTAAAGATAAATTATTAGAATATAAAAAAAAATTAAAAAAAAAAAGGACACAGTCCCGGTTTAGTGTAATATGAAATATTTCCACAGTAATGAACAGGATTAGGACCATGTTCTTGGGCGATCAACAACTAGTTTATTACGCCCTTTGATGACCATACTGAGCAGAATCCACTTAATTTCATTCCTAAATATCCTTGCTGTTTTTCTGAAATGTAATGGGATATAAACGCCATAAATTTACATTTTACATCTATTGTTTAAAATAACTGATAACATCTTATTGATTTTCTCATTATTCTCTAATCTAACACTTGCTCGGTTATAACGATCTCGACGGTTGGAGAAAGAAGCTAAATATATATATATATATATATATATATATATATATATATATATATATATATATATATATATATATATATATATATATATATATATATATATATATATATATATATATATATATATATATATATATATATATATATATATATATATATATATATATATATATATATATATATATATATATATATATATATATATATATATATATATATATATATATATATATATATATATATATATATATATATATATATATATATATATATATATATATATATATATATATATATATATATATATATATATATATATATATATATATATATATATATATATATATATATATATATATATATATATATATATATATATATATATATATATATATATATATATATATATATATATATATATATATATATATATATATATATATATATATATATATATATATATATATATATATATATATATATATATATATATATATATATATATATATATATATATATATATATATATATATATATATATATATATATATATATATATATATATATATATATATATATATATATATATATATATATATATATATATATATATATATATATATATATATATATATATATATATATATATATATATATATATATATATATATATATATATATATATATATATATATATATATATATATATATATATATATATATATATATATATATATATATATATATATATATATATATATATATATATATATATATATATATATATATATATATATATATATATATATATATATATATATATATATATATATATATATATATATATATATATATATATATATATATATATATATATATATATATATATATATATATATATATATATATATATATATATATATATATATATATATATATATATATATATATATATATATATATATATATATATATATATATATATATATATATATATATATATATATATATATATATATATATATATATATATATATATATATATATATATATATATATATATATATATATATATATATATATATATATATATATATATATATATATATATATATATATATATATATATATATATATATATATATATATATATATATATATATATATATATATATATATATATATATATATATATATATATATATATATATATATATATATATATATATATATATATATATATATATATATATATATATATATATATATATATATATATATATATATATATATATATATATATATATATATATATATATATATATATATATATATATATATATATATATATATATATATATATATATATATATATATATATATATATATATATATATATATATATATATATATATATATATATATATATATATATATATATATATATATATATATATATATATATATATATATATATATATATATATATATATATATATATATATATATATATATATATATATATATATATATATATATATATATATATATATATATATATATATATATATATATATATATATATATATATATATATATATATATATATATATATATATATATATATATATATATATATATATATATATATATATATATATATATATATATATATATATATATATATATATATATATATATATATATATATATATATATATATATATATATATATATATATATATATATATATATATATATATATATATATATATATATATATATATATATATATATATATATATATATATATATATATATATATATATATATATATATATATATATATATATATATATATATATATATATATATATATATATATATATATATATATATATATATATATATATATATATATATATATATATATATATATATATATATATATATATATATATATATATATATATATATATATATATATATATATATATATATATATATATATATATATATATATATATATATATATATATATATATATATATATATATATATATATATATATATATATATATATATATATATATATATATATATATATATATATATATATATATATATATATATATATATATATATATATATATATATATATATATATATATATATATATATATATATATATATATATATATATATATATATATATATATATATATATATATATATATATATATATATATATATATATATATATATATATATATATATATATATATATATATATATATATATATATATATATATATATATATATATATATATATATATATATATATATATATATATATATATATATATATATATATATATATATATATATATATATATATATATATATATATATATATATATATATATATATATATATATATATATATATATATATATATATATATATATATATATATATATATATATATATATATATATATATATATATATATATATATATATATATATATATATATATATATATATATATATATATATATATATATATATATATATATATATATATATATATATATATATATATATATATATATATATATATATATATATATATATATATATATATATATATATATATATATATATATATATATATATATATATATATATATATATATATATATATATATATATATATATATATATATATATATATATATATATATATATATATATATATATATATATATATATATATATATATATATATATATATATATATATATATATATATATATATATATATATATATATATATATATATATATATATATATATATATATATATATATATATATATATATATATATATATATATATATATATATATATATATATATATATATATATATATATATATATATATATATATATATATATATATATATATATATATATATATATATATATATATATATATATATATATATATATATATATATATATATATATATATATATATATATATATATATATATATATATATATATATATATATATATATATATATATATATATATATATATATATATATATATATATATATATATATATATATATATATATATATATATATATATATATATATATATATATATATATATATATATATATATATATATATATATATATATATATATATATATATATATATATATATATATATATATATATATATATATATATATATATATATATATATATATATATATATATATATATATATATATATATATATATATATATATATATATATATATATATATATATATATATATATATATATATATATATATATATATATATATATATATATATATATATATATATATATATATATATATATATATATATATATATATATATATATATATATATATATATATATATATATATATATATATATATATATATATATATATATATATATATATATATATATATATATATATATATATATATATATATATATATATATATATATATATATATATATATATATATATATATATATATATATATATATATATATATATATATATATATATATATATATATATATATATATATATATATATATATATATATATATATATATATATATATATATATATATATATATATATATATATATATATATATATATATATATATATATATATATATATATATATATATATATATATATATATATATATATATATATATATATATATATATATATATATATATATATATATATATATATATATATATATATATATATATATATATATATATATATATATATATATATATATATATATATATATATATATATATATATATATATATATATATATATATATATATATATATATATATATATATATATATATATATATATATATATATATATATATATATATATATATATATATATATATATATATATATATATATATATATATATATATATATATATATATATATATATATATATATATATATATATATATATATATATATATATATATATATATATATATATATATATATATATATATATATATATATATATATATATATATATATATATATATATATATATATATATATATATATATATATATATATATATATATATATATATATATATATATATATATATATATATATATATATATATATATATATATATATATATATATATATATATATATATATATATATATATATATATATATATATATATATATATATATATATATATATATATATATATATATATATATATATATATATATATATATATATATATATATATATATATATATATATATATATATATATATATATATATATATATATATATATATATATATATATATATATATATATATATATATATATATATATATATATATATATATATATATATATATATATATATATATATATATATATATATATATATATATATATATATATATATATATATATATATATATATATATATATATATATATATATATATATATATATATATATATATATATATATATATATATATATATATATATATATATATATATATATATATATATATATATATATATATATATATATATATATATATATATATATATATATATATATATATATATATATATATATATATATATATATATATATATATATATATATATATATATATATATATATATATATATATATATATATATATATATATATATATATATATATATATATATATATATATATATATATATATATATATATATATATATATATATATATATATATATATATATATATATATATATATATATATATATATATATATATATATATATATATATATATATATATATATATATATATATATATATATATATATATATATATATATATATATATATATATATATATATATATATATATATATATATATATATATATATATATATATATATATATATATATATATATATATATATATATATATATATATATATATATATATATATATATATATATATATATATATATATATATATATATATATATATATATATATATATATATATATATATATATATATATATATATATATATATATATATATATATATATATATATATATATATATATATATATATATATATATATATATATATATATATATATATATATATATATATATATATATATATATATATATATATATATATATATATATATATATATATATATATATATATATATATATATATATATATATATATATATATATATATATATATATATATATATATATATATATATATATATATATATATATATATATATATATATATATATATATATATATATATATATATATATATATATATATATATATATATATATATATATATATATATATATATATATATATATATATATATATATATATATATATATATATATATATATATATATATATATATATATATATATATATATATATATATATATATATATATATATATATATATATATATATATATATATATATATATATATATATATATATATATATATATATATATATATATATATATATATATATATATATATATATATATATATATATATATATATATATATATATATATATATATATATATATATATATATATATATATATATATATATATATATATATATATATATATATATATATATATATATATATATATATATATATATATATATATATATATATATATATATATATATATATATATATATATATATATATATATATATATATATATATATATATATATATATATATATATATATATATATATATATATATATATATATATATATATATATATATATATATATATATATATATATATATATATATATATATATATATATATATATATATATATATATATATATATATATATATATATATATATATATATATATATATATATATATATATATATATATATATATATATATATATATATATATATATATATATATATATATATATATATATATATATATATATATATATATATATATATATATATATATATATATATATATATATATATATATATATATATATATATATATATATATATATATATATATATATATATATATATATATATATATATATATATATATATATATATATATATATATATATATATATATATATATATATATATATATATATATATATATATATATATATATATATATATATATATATATATATATATATATATATATATATATATATATATATATATATATATATATATATATATATATATATATATATATATATATATATATATATATATATATATATATATATATATATATATATATATATATATATATATATATATATATATATATATATATATATATATATATATATATATATATATATATATATATATATATATATATATATATATATATATATATATATATATATATATATATATATATATATATATATATATATATATATATATATATATATATATATATATATATATATATATATATATATATATATATATATATATATATATATATATATATATATATATATATATATATATATATATATATATATATATATATATATATATATATATATATATATATATATATATATATATATATATATATATATATATATATATATATATATATATATATATATATATATATATATATATATATATATATATATATATATATATATATATATATATATATATATATATATATATATATATATATATATATATATATATATATATATATATATATATATATATATATATATATATATATATATATATATATATATATATATATATATATATATATATATATATATATATATATATATATATATATATATATATATATATATATATATATATATATATATATATATATATATATATATATATATATATATATATATATATATATATATATATATATATATATATATATATATATATATATATATATATATATATATATATATATATATATATATATATATATATATATATATATATATATATATATATATATATATATATATATATATATATATATATATATATATATATATATATATATATATATATATATATATATATATATATATATATATATATATATATATATATATATATATATATATATATATATATATATATATATATATATATATATATATATATATATATATATATATATATATATATATATATATATATATATATATATATATATATATATATATATATATATATATATATATATATATATATATATATATATATATATATATATATATATATATATATATATATATATATATATATATATATATATATATATATATATATATATATATATATATATATATATATATATATATATATATATATATATATATATATATATATATATATATATATATATATATATATATATATATATATATATATATATATATATATATATATATATATATATATATATATATATATATATATATATATATATATATATATATATATATATATATATATATATATATATATATATATATATATATATATATATATATATATATATATATATATATATATATATATATATATATATATATATATATATATATATATATATATATATATATATATATATATATATATATATATATATATATATATATATATATATATATATATATATATATATATATATATATATATATATATATATATATATATATATATATATATATATATATATATATATATATATATATATATATATATATATATATATATATATATATATATATATATATATATATATATATATATATATATATATATATATATATATATATATATATATATATATATATATATATATATATATATATATATATATATATATATATATATATATATATATATATATATATATATATATATATATATATATATATATATATATATATATATATATATATATATATATATATATATATATATATATATATATATATATATATATATATATATATATATATATATATATATATATATATATATATATATATATATATATATATATATATATATATATATATATATATATATATATATATATATATATATATATATATATATATATATATATATATATATATATATATATATATATATATATATATATATATATATATATATATATATATATATATATATATATATATATATATATATATATATATATATATATATATATATATATATATATATATATATATATATATATATATATATATATATATATATATATATATATATATATATATATATATATATATATATATATATATATATATATATATATATATATATATATATATATATATATATATATATATATATATATATATATATATATATATATATATATATATATATATATATATATATATATATATATATATATATATATATATATATATATATATATATATATATATATATATATATATATATATATATATATATATATATATATATATATATATATATATATATATATATATATATATATATATATATATATATATATATATATATATATATATATATATATATATATATATATATATATATATATATATATATATATATATATATATATATATATATATATATATATATATATATATATATATATATATATATATATATATATATATATATATATATATATATATATATATATATATATATATATATATATATATATATATATATATATATATATATATATATATATATATATATATATATATATATATATATATATATATATATATATATATATATATATATATATATATATATATATATATATATATATATATATATATATATATATATATATATATATATATATATATATATATATATATATATATATATATATATATATATATATATATATATATATATATATATATATATATATATATATATATATATATATATATATATATATATATATATATATATATATATATATATATATATATATATATATATATATATATATATATATATATATATATATATATATATATATATATATATATATATATATATATATATATATATATATATATATATATATATATATATATATATATATATATATATATATATATATATATATATATATATATATATATATATATATATATATATATATATATATATATATATATATATATATATATATATATATATATATATATATATATATATATATATATATATATATATATATATATATATATATATATATATATATATATATATATATATATATATATATATATATATATATATATATATATATATATATATATATATATATATATATATATATATATATATATATATATATATATATATATATATATATATATATATATATATATATATATATATATATATATATATATATATATATATATATATATATATATATATATATATATATATATATATATATATATATATATATATATATATATATATATATATATATATATATATATATATATATATATATATATATATATATATATATATATATATATATATATATATATATATATATATATATATATATATATATATATATATATATATATATATATATATATATATATATATATATATATATATATATATATATATATATATATATATATATATATATATATATATATATATATATATATATATATATATATATATATATATATATATATATATATATATATATATATATATATATATATATATATATATATATATATATATATATATATATATTCTCTGGGCATCAGAGTAGTTCATCACCAACTCGTGACTCTTATTTGTGTTCCCTTTCCACTATTGTGTTATCAATGAAATACTATACGATTGTTGATTCAATTTAATTCAAGTTATTCTAAGATAGTTTATTGTTCTTAAGAATTTCAAAAATTCTATTTTAAGTCATATTTCAGTGAGAGGGTCCATTACAAAAATTGTAAAGAATTAAATAAAAGTATTGAAGCAATTCCCCTGAAGAACAAATCGTGAAAAATGTTAAAAACCTGCAACACACTGCCCACCAAAATTCACTAGGTTTAACACAACTCTTTTGTTACAAAAGGATCCCTATCTTATTTTTATGTAGGACTATACCATGGAAAAAAATATAAAAAAAAAACAAAACCCCTAATAACTTTATCAGCAACAGAAACCCACCCTTAACCCTTAAAAAAAAATCCTTTCTGTTCGTTTGCCGAATCCCTAGTCGATAGGTAATTTATTTATTTTAAAGCAATGTTAAAATTTAAACTCTTTATTTAACCCTTTATGATTAGTGGGATCATGCTTTTATGAAATTATGATAATTGTTCAAATGGAAAGACCTTATATCCAAAATTTTATAAGATTGTTATCAAGGGTCTCCGAGAAATTTGACTATCGTATTTTATAATCATTAAAAATCAAATTTTCTGCAGAAATTAAATTATTTTGTCAGAAGAGATATTTAAAAAAATAAACANTATATTTTTTTTTACTTTAGGAATTGTGTATACAAGTACAGGAACAGATAAATAGCTGAGGAAAATAATTGAAGTAATGTATCAATTGCCCGACAATGTTACACCTCAGTAACATTGGTAATGAATCTTAGCATATGAAATTTCCTAAACTTGTAATACCTCACAAGGTATTTTTTCTGATTTGACATAATAAATAAATATTTAACTTCATTTATGAATTTACACAGTGTCAAATTTCATTTAGAAAAGAGCTGTGACTTCAATTTCACTGTGTAATTGATAACATATTTTTTTTTTAATAGACAAATATATACATTGAGTGTAAATTCTCTGAACTAAGTACTAAAACAATGAAACGAAAAATAAAAGGATTATACTAGTTTTGACATTTTAGGTAATACCCGAGTCCAATTTTTCTTGTTAAATTACTCAGCTTTTCTTTTTGTATTTAAAAACATGACAAATTTAATATAATAAAAAAAAGACTGAAAAGATTTGGTCCGCAGTGTTGACTGACATGCATACACTCTCTTGAAAAATATATATAAATATATACTATACAAATACACATAATAATAGTAATGATCGAATTATTAAAAATAAAAACATTATTAACCAATGTATTTGAGAAAAATACATAACCAGTTAACCTATCACATGTTAGAAATTATGGAATGTAAAATAATCAATATAGTATATTTGGTATACGCATATATTCTGTATGATTAGTATCTTAATATAATAGAATTTGTGATGTTATTATACCGGTTTTGAGTTAAGGTGATTACAAACAATTAATTTTTGAACACTTCGTTCATACACACAACAGCTATTTGTAAAATTATTAAACTTTTATTTATTTATTACATTCTGTTAAATAAAAACATTTTGTAATTTGATCATAATGAAGTGAAATGACATTCAATGACAATCCCATGAGGAGAGAAGATGACCAATGACACCACTCTCAAATTATTTACCGACTATATCTCGAAGGAGGTGACGGGGCCGGTAAGGGGTTGGATGTCTTCCAACATGGTCTGTGCTAGTGGATTAGGATGGTATGGCAGTTTACTGTGGAAAAGGGTGAAGAGGAAAGAAATGAAGTTTTGTACAAATGGGATATTAAGATCGTGGTGAAGGGATGAATTGGATACGTAATAGGGAGCATTTATTTGTAAAATTAGACGACAAATTAGCCTTGGTTTAAGACATGTTTAATAAATCATAGGGTTAAGCCATTCCTTGATGTTATTTTATATGATGAAAAAAAATATTTAGAATAAAAATGATAAAACATTTATATATAATATTTCTTCCTCCCCATTCGCCAATGGGTCAGATTTTTTCTATAAGCCTCCGGGTTTATCTCCTCGTTCTGGCTGCTGGCCGACCACCGCAGTGTAGGTTTAGCCCCGAATATGCTTTGGCATTGACAGTGAAGGACTCACTTGCTCGAAATCCTTGGAGATAGTGGCGTATTCAAGATATATAGTGAAGGTCTTTTATCAAGTGAATTTTTAGGAGGTCTTAAAAAGTAAGGCTTAAAACTCAATTTACCCTTAAGCCTGGGGTTAATTAACCTAAATTGGTCGCAATGGCGCAATTAGGATTTAATATAGAATAGGATACTTTTAAGTTTTGGTATAATAACTAGTAGCCTCTGACATCCTGTAGGTTTCTATGGCACATCCATGTGCCTCATGCAGTGTTATTCCTTATACAGACTGTCAACCCCTTTCTAAATCTAACACCCTCCCTGCCATCAACGTAGTACACTCATTAACTATAGAAACGCCACTTCGGAGTGGCTACTGAAATGGTTGTACAAAACAACAAATACATCAAGAGGCTCTTCTCTAGATAGCTGTAGGAGCTATGCGACAAGTGTCTTATTACCTCTTTTACTACTTTACCTGCAGCGGCCATTGATACTTTTGTTTGGGAGTGTCTCGTTGCACCAGTAATATGTTGTACAAAAGTTGGTTTAAAATTAAAATATGAGATTTCTGTGACATAAGTGTTAGGTAATTGTCAGAAACTAAGTCCCATTTGTTACCATAATGGGCAAACAATCTATAAATTTAGCTATAGCAGTTTCTGCAGAAGTGACCATCTTGGCCGGAGTAGTTACTGACCACCAATTTCCTATAAGAATTAAGTAATAAGGCCCTGCATGAGGACCCAGGTAATAAAAATGAAAAATGTCTCAAGGTTGCAATGGCCAAAAGAGAAAAGCTTTCATTGTGGTGGTAAACCTTTATTGACATTACAAATGGGACAATTGTTAAATGCTCGTTCAATTTCTCTATCTTGAGAGTGGTGTCATTGGTCACTTTCTCTCCTCATGTGATTATCATTGAATGTAATTATTACTTTTCATTATAATCAAATTACAAAATGTTTTTATTTAACAGAATGTAAAAAATAAATAAAAGTTTTAAAAAAATGTCACTATTATTATTGGGCCATCTGACTTATGGCGTTAGAACTGCCTTCTATTCTAATCTAACACTCTCCTTGCCATCAACGTAGTGCACTGTTGATTGTAGAAACCGCCACTTTGGAATGGGTACTGAAATGGTAGTTTAAACAAGTATACTAAGTTAATAGTTAAGTTTCTTAATGGCCAAAAATTTTCATTTTGATAACCATTGGACCATTAGCTTGATTTCACAAATAGTATTATCTAACAAACGGGATCGAAGCATTTTCCTTTAGCATTTTATCAAAATCCATATAAATTTCCCCATTAAATTGAATATAATGCATTCAATTACAGTTGGAAGGTTCTCAGTCAATGCATATTTTCCCTAACTACTAGAGATCTAGAAAGCGAATGTGACCAATTCTTTTTGACAGTACGAGTACCAATGTGTAATTATAACCACCTAAAAATAAGACCGAACGATTAAGCCAATTCGATATGAAAAATTTCTATTTTTATTTATGTTTAGAAATTGTTGAAGAAGAAAGAAATAGAGTTAAAGCTCTCCTAGAAAATTTATTTATTTATGTAATAATTTCTTTTTCTTTGGGAAAAATATTGGAGTGTTTATCCTGTTGAAATATAAATAGAACAGACATTAAAGACAGAAATGACCCTAAGTGGTTGTAATGTCTTTTCTAAAAGAAATCAAATAAGTGGTTATAAAATTATGTTTATTTTTTCTTTGGCGAACAGTTTTGAAAACATTATCTAACCATCCTAAGGGATATACTCTTCTGTTAAAACGTTTATAAAAACGCCAAAAAAATCTAAGTGAATGTAAAATATTTTTTTATTACTGATTTTATAATAAACAGCCCTATAAAAAATTACATATTTATTACACATTATTTGAAGAAAAAAATAGTACTAATGAAACATAATTAGTTATCTGTTATGCTGTTTTAGAGTAAGGTTGATTTTGTTGTTAATAAATTCATTATCATTATTATTAATTGTGGAAAAGAATTATTTTTGTTTCAGAAGAGATGGAAAAGATCACTCTTTATTTTTTTTTATGTATTTTTAAAAAAAAAATTTGATATAGCAATGTACTTATCGGGTCTAATCATTTCTTAGATTGGGTAATAATTTTTGGCGCAGAAGTAGCCATTTTACTGTCATAATTCTTATTTTGAAACGTAATCACGTTCATACAGTTTTCATTCAATAAAACTGATTTAGTAGAGTAAAAACAATATGAAAAATTAATGAATAACATTGCCTGTACTTTTATTAAATAAAAAAGAGGAGATTATTTTGAAATTTATGGCCCCAAATTTACTATATTATACTACAATAAAGTTTACTGCTATTGGGTAAATATATTCCTTATTAACCAACAGTTAAATTGATGAACTTAATCATTAATTTTTATATAATTATTTCTAAAAATTTAACTGAATGACATTTATTATATTTATAAACTGTTGACTTTTCCAATAAATAGTGACAAGCTTGAATCTGGTGCCGATATAAAGCACTGCTAAGTCGAATTTTGGACGCTATGTTAAATGGTCCTTTTATGCTGGGAACAAAGGGAAGTGGAAGAATAGACCTTTTGAAATGTGATAATGCGCCAAAAAGGATCAGTGGTTGACAAACTGCAATCCTTGACATTGAATATCTCCACCAAAGCAAAAGTTCAAAAACTAAATGAACAAACTGAATGTAAATCTTGTCTTTCCACTAAATAACACTGAACAACAAAGTTTTAGTTTCGGGGTTGAAATTAGCTGATTTTAATGTACTTCCACGTGTTAAAACCGAAAATGACCATAAAAATTATATATTAGCTCTTGTTTTCAATAAAATCTTTATTTCCATCTGAATGGAGACTGTTTATAGACTCTTCAAAACTAAGCTTAAAAGCTGTACTTCTGCATAATGGAAATCAGCTACCTTCTATTCCTATAGGTCATGCAGTTCACATGAAGGAAACGTATATAAATATGAAAACACTTCTCCAATCAATCAAATATGAACAACACAAGTGGCAAATCTGTGGTGATCTGAAAGTCATTGCTATACTCCTAGGAATGCAATTAGGGTTCACCAAGTACTGTTGTTTTTTGTGTCTGTGGGACAGTCGGGATAGAAAATCTCACTATAAAAAAGTGAACTGGCCTACACGAGACCTAAACGCTAATGAGAAAAATGTAGTTTACGAGCCTCTTGTAGATCCTAAGGATGTTCTCCTTCCCCCATTACATATTAAGTTGGGACTAATGAAAAACTTTGTGAAGGCGATGGACCAGGAAGGACAAGCTTTTAAGTACTTGAGAGCAAAGTTTCCCAGGTTGAGTGATGCTAAAGTCAAGGAAGGCATCTTTATTGGGCCTCAAATACGTGAAATCGTAAATGATCCTGCTTTTGACATGATTTTAACAGGAAATGAAAAAAGAGCCTGGGAAGCCTTTAAGGGAGTTGTACATGGGTTTTTAGGTAACAAAAGAGATGATAACTTCACAGCATTGGTTAAAGAGCTTCTTCAAGCTTACCACCAACTTGGATGCAACATGTCCTTAAAAATTCATTTTCTTCACTCTCATCTTAATTTCTTCCCACAAAACTGTGGAGCTGTGAGTGACGAACATGGAGAAAGATTCCATCAAGACATTGCCTTAATAGAACAGAGATATCAGGGCCGTTGGAATGAAGCAATGCTTGCAGACTACTGCTGGTCTGTGTGTAGGGATGCTCCAGAAGTGTTTTATAAAAGACAAGCTAAACGACAGCGATCTTACAATACATCGGATTGACTTAATTGAAATTTGGTGGTACAAACCTCTTTTATTTGTCAAAACACTAAGAATAATGTTTTTTTTTATCAATTTTGTACTTAAAATATTCTAAAAGAAACATAACAATATTGTTTTTTGTACTTTCACTTTTCACGTATAGTATAACTACTCTTTAAGATTAAGTGCTGTATATCTCAAAAACCAGAGCTAATAAAAATTTTTCAATGTTATTTTCGTTTTTATCACCCCAAAATTAGTAGAAATAGACTAATTTAGTGTAGGAAACATTCAAAAAATATTTTTTTGTTGTGCAGTGTAATTTAAAAAACATCTAACGAATAGTGAACTTGAATCAGTTTAAAATTAGTGAAGAGCCTATATTCAATATAAAACTTCATATGAGGAGTTATATGAAAAGATATATACAAAATACAAGTAATAAATATTTCTTTATTTACAAATAAATATATAAAAGTGTTAAAAAATTAAAATAACATATAATAACCACCATAAGTATACAGATCAATAACCTAAAGTTTTGTTGCAGGTTTGATGACCAACCTGAGGTATTATAAATAATGCATTGGCGAGATTCGAATTGTACACAAAGAGTACAACCTCTTCTAGTTAGGGAGGTTTGGTTCGTCTTGCCCGCAGTGACTATTATCCTGCAATTCGAAGTCTTCCACCTTTGAATTTATTGTTGATAAGGCTCTTTGAATTAGCAACAATTGCTCCTCACTTGGTTTTGTGTCATTACTCCTAAGCAATATCCATGACATTTCTGAAATCAAAAACGAAAACGAAACTCATACTTTAAGTTCAATGGTAATTATTGATTAGCTAGTATCAATATTATTATAGGTAGCATTAGGTATTTATCTCTAAAAATAACGAATTAAACTTAATTACTTATTTTATCTCAGTATTATTCTGAAGTGTTTCTGCCTGGTAGACAATATCTAAGCAATATAAATATGTATTTGTAAATACTTAAAACAAATGGAGTTGATCCCTTCTATTAGATCTAAATTGGTATTATAAAATATTACCATGATAAATTTCTGATACTTATTTAAGCTGGAAAATATCTTTTTCCTTTCCCACCTACCCTTAAATCCGTGTAAAAAAAATGTACTTTAAAAAATTTCGAATTAATTATATTTTAAGTTACCATATGTTTAATGAATGAACTATAAATATAAATTTATTTCTTCCATCTAAAATAAAATAAATGAAAATAAACTAAGAATTGAATTTTATTATTTAAATAATATTCTATGGGCAATATTTTCTTGAAAATCAAACTAATAAATCAAAAAGTTCCCGTATAACTATATCAGAAATATTAGCGAAATTGGGAATTTCTTGTCTACAAATTTGTAAAGATGAAAAACTTAAATTTATCAAATTGAGTTCACAATTTCATTAATTGTAAGAACTATCTAAAGAAAACCTAAATTTGGCAATTCAGTAAGTTAGTTTTATTATAACGAATAAATGAATAAATAAGATTTGACGTACAATTTAAAATTTTTCGGGTTTCTATATAAAGCACTGCTAAGTCGAATTTTGGACGCTATGTTAAATGGTCCTTTTATGCTGGGAACAAAGGGAAGTGGAAGAATAGACCTTTTGAAATGTGATAATGCGCCAAAAAGGATCAGTGGTTGACAAACTGCAATCCTTGACATTGAATATCTCCACCAAAGCAAAAGTTCAAAAACTAAATGAACAAACTGAATGTAAATCTTGTCTTTCCACTAAATAACACTGAACAACAAAGTTTTAGTTTCGGGGTTGAAATTAGCTGATTTTAATGTACTTCCACGTGTTAAAACCGAAAATGACCATAAAAATTATATATTAGCTCTTGTTTTCAATAAAATCTTTATTTCCATCTGAATGGAGACTGTTTATAGACTCTTCAAAACTAAGCTTAAAAGCTGTACTTCTGCATAATGGAAATCAGCTACCTTCTATTCCTATAGGTCATGCAGTTCACATGAAGGAAACGTATATAAATATGAAAACACTTCTCCAATCAATCAAATATGAACAACACAAGTGGCAAATCTGTGGTGATCTGAAAGTCATTGCTATACTCCTAGGAATGCAATTAGGGTTCACCAAGTACTGTTGTTTTTTGTGTCTGTGGGACAGTCGGGATAGAAAATCTCACTATAAAAAAGTGAACTGGCCTACACGAGACC
>KZ808783.1:56966-79014 GCA_000696205.2 Oncopeltus fasciatus
TATATATACTTATAATTATAGAAACATATTTTTGTAATATATAGGACATAATATCTGTTTTAACGAATAGGGTTCTAAATAATAGTAGTAATAAAGCAACAAGAAATTCTAGAATCCTTGTAAAGTATGATGTTACAGTACTGAATGGAGCCCCATAGGACCAGGAGTTGAAGTAGTAAACTTGCATGGTTCTATGAATATTGAATATGTTATGTGCCTAATTGGGTGCGCATGGGTAAATTATGGGATTCATTTGGGCCCTGTAGTTTTTATTGCTGCGGGTTCAAATCCCGCCCCGGGCAAGCTTTTATCTATAAATAAGCTCGTTCTAATTAATGGATGTTCAGAATGGAAGGGCAACCTGTAGATAGCCTCTTCCTTTATGACCTTAATTATTTGAAAGGGAGGTTGACACTTATTAAAAAGATATACATTAAATAAATATGTGAAATGATTATATTTAAAATTTGCAAACTTCCTTTAGTGAATTAATTGCACTTTTTTATTGCAGAAAAACTAATACAGAAGAAAATATTGTATAGAAAAATTAGTATAATATATCATTTTTATATTTAACAACTATTATAAGTACTATTAGTAATAGAGGAATATAAGTTCTACAAAAGCATTTCCTTTTAAGAGTTAATGATGATTAAGTTTTTTTTTTACTTGCCTATATTTGAGAAGAACATAGCTATTTCTACACTTTTCATATGATATTGAAGAAATAATAAAATATCATATTAAAATTGTTAATCGGCTATATTTTTGTATATTTATAATTGGATAAGAACAACGAACTCTTGCATGTCGCAGTACAGTTTAGTGCTCTAAAGACTAGAGCCATCTTGTTAACTAAATAATATCTTGTGTCGTCTTACATGATTACTACTATAAATTTAATATTTTTCATATTATTGTAATAATGCTAGAACTAACATCATTCGTCTTTGGACTGGAATTCTAGAAGAAAATTTTGCTTACTTTTTTAACTGTATGACTAAAATCTTTCTTACCTCTTCCACTTTAAATCCTGGCTCAACTAGAGGGTTTTCACAAGTGCCAAATTTCACGGGTAGATTTGCTACACTCGCCGCCTTGACAGCAGCAACTCCCATTACAACAAGCAACCTTAAAATGACAATATATAATTTTTTTTTTTTTTTTTTTTTTTTTTTTTAGAGAGCACATTACAAGATGCATGCTGTGCAGGATGTAATTTCTAAAATAAATGAAAAATGAAAGTTATTTTTAACTACTAAATTAAATAATTATTTAGTTCTACAATCTATTCGGCTTTATTGATATAATTTAGCTGTTTTTTCTTAAGCAAAGATAACAACATAGTCAATCATAAGTCGAATCATATAAAAAAAGAGCCTAAAAAAAAATTCTTGTGTATTTCTCCCAATTCACTATAAAAGTACCAACAATTAAAAAAGGAATTAAATATAACCGATTATAAGTGAAACAAAAATAATGTCCTGAAAAACATTGTATTCCTCCAAGTTAGTCAAATTTCATGCTAACTCTAAGGACATTCCAATCTTTAATCCTCTGGAAGGCATTCCATGAGCAACCCTATTATTACCTTGCAAGACGAGGTGGCCAAGATATTTAGTGTAGTGATATGTGATATTTGATCTATTATTTTATAAATAAATAAATAAATAAATAAATAGATATCTTAAAACCAAGCTAGTAGATAATGTGTAGAGGAATCGTAGTTTGATAGCCATCAAGTTAGTAATTTGACGAATGTAAAACAATACAGCTGGTTAGGTGTTTCATTTTTTTGAACTATAACATCAGTCTCTAAGTATTACTACGAAACAAATTTAGCTACAGCAATCTGTTTTCTTCTTTTGGTATTTATCTGTTTCCAATTCTGGGGGTACTACTTCCTCGTCATCTTCAATTTTTTCATAGAAGAAAGAAGCTACCCTGAAAATAAAATAAACATTGTANTTTCTTGGGCGAAGACTATTTTACAAGGAAGCTATAAGAAAACACCAATTTTTCGCACTATAATAATAATTATAATTATAATGTTAACTATAATTATAATTATAGCGCGAAGAATTGATGTTCTTAAAATAACTTGGATTGTTTAAAAAAAATTCGTAAGTATTGATGAAAACGAAAGTTTTTTTAAAGGATTTTATTTATTGTAAACAGTATGACGACTCTACATATTTTGAATGGAACAGATGCCGGCATTAAGTCAAGTTGTCGTTTTATAAAATCGAAAATATGATTTGCTGTATTATCACATTTGCTGGATAGAGCAAGAGTACACATTTTCAGACCACCGTAAAAAAAAATCATAATTTTTCTTTATAAAATCAAATAAAATTGTTTCCCAAACAGATTTCCTTAAAATTTCTGTAAAATTAAATTATAATTGCATTCAAAAATTGTAAAAACTCATTACAAAGAGATATGCGTTGTCAATTGGGAAAAACTTACCAAAATCCCAGAAGCATTTTGAAGTAACACGTTGCTTATGGATTTGTGTAAAACACTGACTGTTTCATTCTTCTCCCCGAATATATATATACAACTAAATCTGTGTTTAGGTGGGAGCAAAGTCTAGGATAATCAGATTTAATTCAATAAATGTGACTCAGAACCGAGAAAACATCTTCAAGGGGCCACTTCACCTTGCCTCATTAAGAAAGGGCGTTTTTAAAATTTTTTTTTTTTTTCTGAATGACTCGACAAAATGAAGATAACAGTCTAGCCTTAGTGTGAGGAGAGAGTTGTTTATCGTAAAATTTATGTAAAATGGTTGCTCATTTAAGTTTTAATCAATGACCTCAGGAAATTTTCTACGACAATCATACATTAATAAGAGAAACAAACAAAAAAAAAAAGGATTATTTAATGTTTTTTCGACATGTATGGTAAAATTTCCATCCCACAGGGCTTTTTAAACTAAGGAGTATTCCAACAATTTTTAGTGGAATGGAACAGAATAAAAAATCTAACTGTCCCAGTCAGGACACTAGTGCGGGGAATTTAATAAATTATCAGACTTGTCTTGGTAGAATAATTGGTAAATGCACCGGCCCGGATAGCAGGAGATACAGGTTCGTGTCCTGGCTGGGACAGTTAGATTTTTTATGCTGTCCCCTTCCACTAAAAATTGTTAAAATTTACGTGGGATTAAATACCACAAAAATATTTATAAAATTTAAATTTAAAAGTAAATAACGAGAGTCATTTAAACAGCTTGACAATGTCAGCTCCTCCGAACATAAGACGATATATTCGTCTGCCTCGGAGGTTAGATTCTCGACACTAGTGCGGGGAGTTTAATAACTTATCAGACTGGTCCCGGTAGCATAATTGGTAAATGCACCTGCCCGGATAGCTGGAGATCCAGGTTCGTGTCCTGGCTGGGACAGTTAGATTCTTTATTCTGTTCCCTTACACTGAAAAGTGTTAAAATTTACGTGAGATTAAATACCACAAAAAAATATTTATAAGGATAATTCCTTTGATTGATTCATGTCGGACATAATTGTGTTCAAATAAAGAATTATATCTCACAATCCAAAGTAGTATGGTTATGCTATCAACCCATATTCATTAATGTCTTCCTTAATGAGGGTTTTTTTTTCTGTAAAAATGTTGTAGAACATAAATGTTAGAAAATTACATTGCTCCTACCAAGTAACTCAAACTATAACATTATAAATTTTGGTCTCTTCACACTTCTCCCTCTTTTTTGATTTCAAGCAATAATTAATTCATCCAACAATTTGCAATGAAGATACCGATTTTGTGATAAATGTTTGAAAATGTCATTTTATATCAATTTTGTAAAACACACTTTTTTCTTTATGCAATTAACTCAAGATGCATGCTGTGCAGGATGTAATTTCTAAAATAAATGAAAAATGAAAGTTATTTTTAACTACTAAATTAAATAATTATTTAGTTCTACAATCTATTCGGCTTTATTGATATAATTTAGCTGTTTTTTCTTAAGCAAAGATAACAACATAGTCAATCATAAGTCGAATCATATAAAAAAAGAGCCTAAAAAAAAATTCTTGTGTATTTCTCCCAATTCACTATAAAAGTACCAACAATTAAAAAAGGAATTAAATATAACCGATTATAAGTGAAACAAAAATAATGTCCTGAAAAACATTGTATTCCTCCAAGTTAGTCAAATTTCATGCTAACTCTAAGGACATTCCAATCTTTAATCCTCTGGAAGGCATTCCATGAGCAACCCTATTATTACCTTGCAAGACGAGGTGGCCAAGATATTTAGTGTAGTGATATGTGATATTTGATCTATTATTTTATAAATAAATAAATAAATAAATAAATAGATATCTTAAAACCAAGCTAGTAGATAATGTGTAGAGGANTTAATATATGAAGAGAGTATTAAAATTTTAAATTTTTGTCTTCCACTAAACCCTTCCAAAACTCCTCTACAGATTGCAGGCATCAACGAACACATTCAACGGATTTCAAAACGATGCCGAATTCGGTTTCAGTATTTTACAAATTTCAGACATTCATTCGCAGACTAAAGAGCGCACAGACAAAATACACACACACACACTCATACATATATATATGTATGTATGCATTTGTATATGTGTCTGTGTGTGTATAAGTGTCCATGTGTGTGTGCGTGTGTGTACATTTTTAAACGGACTATTTTTCATCTTCTTCTATGCTGTATCTAACTACTAACTTTTAGCCGGGAAAACGGTTAGCTTCGCAACAAAACAGATTTTCTATGTTTCCTGAAAAATGTACATAGCCAAGAATACATAACTAATTCGTACATAACCACCTAAATAGGCAATAAGCGTAGATCGCTTTCAGGCAGTCTCTAGACAGTTCAAGGGAATACGGGAAACGTTTTTAAATTTTTTAGTTATTTGAACTACAACATTTTTTGTTATGTTATATGGTAAATTTAATGCATTTTGTTCTTTTAGGGTACATTATTATGCCATAGTTTTTGATTATCATTTCTTTAACTATTTTTAGTGATTATCAATTTCTGAATTTAGTAATTAAAAAATTTAGATAATAAAAATTCATTATTCCTCTAAAATATTTATTTTTTTACAAATCTCTCTACCATTGTTAAGGGGTAAAACTCTTTTAATCAGGTTCCCATTAATTTTATTTTTTTACTTTAAAGGGAGGGATAAAAAATCCTAAACAATTTCTAAAAGAATTTTACTTTTAATACATGTAAAATAGTCATTTCTATGCATCAAATTACATTCTTAAGGAAATGCTGTTTTAGTCACATGTAACTAATTAGAATGTGGTTTTTACAGCTAATCTTATGTGCACAATTACTTATGGAATTATTATATCCAATATTATTGAACTATAATTTATTTTTTGTGTTGCTATACATTCTGAAGAAAATTGTGTTGAATGAATCCAGCGATGTGTAATTAAAACCTTGCTATAATAGTTGATTTCTGTACTTTACAAGCAAGAAGCTCTACTTAACTCCCGATGTTACAAATTTAAATATTACATGCAATTTTCGTATAAATGATACAAAATAAAATGTTCGGAAATTCAATTTTCCATTTATTAAATTCTTTAATGTTTTTATAATAATAATAATACAAATATTGAAGATTTTTAATTTGGTCTCTCCCTGATCCCTCTTTTTGTCGTTAGTTAAATTACCTTAAATGCAGAGTTTGAATTTTTTATTTTCGAACATTTAGAGCGCTAAATAACTTAAATTAGTTATTCACGGAGGTGCTTTGTGACCAGCTTTTTAGTTTTAAGGGAAAATCGTAAATTAAAAACTTGCCACTTAAAAAAAAATAATGACAATAACAATGAGATGGGGTTAGCGATATATCTTAACGGTATATACCTTATTAAAGTTGATACTAACAAACAATGTATTTAATAGTGAGAATTTTATTTATTTATCCTTCACTACTGACTTGAGAAATTTGTTTTATATTTTTTAATTAGGACAAACTATAGTTATATTGTTTGATTAATCAATTGATTAATGAGAAAGATGACGAATTTCATGTGACACGAGTCACAAGTCTATTTTTACCATCGAACGGTGGAATTCTTACCACTCGAGGTGTTCTAAATTGAATATCCAATCAAGGTCTAGAATTTCGAGGTAGTGATCGGACAGAGATCACTGATAAGAAACTTCAGATTATTGGCTACCTATCGAGTGGCGGCGGAAGGAGACTGGTCTGCTCCTTTGCGTTACGGAAAGTTAATATACCTAGATGAAAATACACAAATAAGTGTAAAATGTAATAATATGCAAGAATACAACATTTATATTGTACAACATTAAAAACAACGAGTATTACAGAGGATATTTAAGATTTTTAATGTTGATCTATTGGTTTTTAATATTTTACCGGATATATAAAATCTATAATATTGATGTCTTGGTTTTTATTTTTTGTTATAAAAAAAAAATATAGGACATAGTAGGCGAAGAATATAATCTTCTTAATAAATATTTATTTGGTTGTGGTTTATTATCCCAAGTAAATTTTAAACAATTAATGAGAGGGAATAGAATAAAAAAATCTATCTGTCCCAGCCAGGATTTGAACCTGGAATCTAGCTCGTCCCGGTGGTGTAATAGTTTAGCATACAGGCCCGGATAGCAGGAGATCCAGGTTCGAGTCCTGGCTGGGAGAGGTAGATTTTTTATTCTATTCCCTCTCATTAATTGTTTAATCTTCTAAAATTTATGTTCGGTGAAATATAATGATACGAAAAACACTTATTTAAGAACTTAAATAATTAATGTAGAGAACAATGAATGTGAAAAGTATGACTAATTCCCATCCTAAAAAAATCACATTAGGCTTGTCCTATGGATAGAAAATTTAATTATCTAATTTTTTTTCATATCCTTGATTCATATAGCTTCTTAAAAATAAATGGATATTAAATATTTTTAATCAATCTTATCTTGCAACTAGAAACATAAACATTTTCAGTCACCTAGGGGATTTGGTTATATTTTTTAAAAAAATATATCATATAATCGTATGTGAAAATGTATAACGATATAGAAAAATCACATCAAGGTATTTCAAATACTTTTGTTAAGCCACTATTTTGATGATAATGGTGATTTAAAAACATGATCGCATACAAAAAATTAATTTCTTATGAAATACGTGAACTTATAGAAAAACAGCATAAACTTTATAGAAATTTTTTATTAAAACAATTGGCGCTTAAAAAAAAAATTATTATCTGAGGTATAACCAACGGAAATAGATCATAAGGTTAAATATTTAAAAGTTGCATATCTTGGAGTATTTTTAAATCAGTTTTCCATTCTGAAGTTGTAGACATGTTTCGCAAAATTTTGTTTTTTCTTAAACACGATTTGAAGATGATTGAAAAAATTTTCATACCAATGTAATGGACAAAAACCTAACAAAGTTTTAAGTTTTCAACCCACCTCAAGATGATTTAGGATAGGTGAGTAAGGTTCACAAGAAAGAGTTGATAGTATAAAGTCGTACTAATAGTTTGCTATACTTAGGACACTTTATATAGCAATCATTTTGCGGTATTTACAACATCAACAATAGAGGGGCATATAAATAAAGTTTTAAACACATTTCTGTTTTAGTAATTTTTGGAAGTAGTGGATAGAGTACAAAAAAGAAAAACCAATAGACGACCATCTAATGGCTTTAATTTCGCAATGAACATACCCTAAAGCGATTGAAAATGTTTTCATTTCAATATATTAAATGAATCGATTACTAAATTTATAATCGATCATTATTATCAATAGAAAATTACTACTGTAACTTGAAGACGAAACGAGCACTTTTCACCACTTAATGCTGTATCATAGCCAAATATAACCTTAGCTATGGAGAAGTAAGCTCTATTGCCTACCATTCCAATTAGTGATTTACCATTATTTACTCTTAAAAGCGATATGAGTAAGAAAGGGGCTGATCACGAGGAATCAATTCACTGTTGAGGCAGAATTTCCAATCTGAATACCAGTCAGAGGGTATGAATCACATCCGGCTATCACTCAATGTGCAATACATGACAGCTAGTGTAAGTAATCAAAGTACACTGTGTAAAATTATCAATGATTAGCAGAGATAATTTTTTATTTCCCTGAGAACTAAATATTAATTGAATTACTGTATTTTTTCTTGATATGAGGAAAAATGAATAGGAAATTATATGTTCCTTAAGCAAGCCCAACTCTATTCTGCAAAAAGGTCTTCAAACTTTCTATATTTTGGATAAAGTTCAATTGTAGAGCGAATTTATGCAAAAATTCCGTTATACAGGATAGGTGCAAACTTAATGAATCTCTTCGGGTTTTTGCAGGTATTTAAGTGGCTACCGTATAAGCTACTTATGTACTACTAACTTGTGTTTCTAGTTGCAAGATAAGATTGATTAAAAATATTTAATATCCACTTATTTTTAAGAAGCTATATGAATCAAGGATATGAAAAAAATTTAGATAATTAAATTTTCTATCCATAGGACAAGCCTAATGTGATTTTTAAGTTTAAAAAACAAACTATAGAACTATGAATTTCATTCCCAATGAGAAGGTTACGGGGCAATTTCCTATTCAGGTATACTGGATAGAGTTTGGGCTAAAGGATTGGGATGCATGGAAAGGTTAGAGTGGAATTTATTAAAATGGTTGTAATGATGTCTGTAACTAAAGGGATTTTAAGGTCATTGTGGAGAGAAGTGTTTGCGACGTAATAGGGTGCATCAACTATGATTCTTATGGTTTTGGATTTGAAGGACTGTATTCTATGGATGTTGGATGGTTTAGCAGTTCCCTACAGTTCAACTTCATACGTCCAGATAGGTCTCATTAACGTCTTATAAATGGTGAGTTTGTTGGTCACAGTTAAGGTTGACTTTCTCTCAGTTTGTTTCTTCATTAAACGTGTGAACGTCACATGGCAGCATTTGCCTTCGTTGACCTTAATGCGCCAGCGCTTCTTTAATTTAAAAAAAATGTTGTAGGACAGAGCTTTAGATATTCTTGCCTATTATCTTTATAAATTATTGAATCTGTTACAGTAACTAAAATTTAAACCATTAATTAAATTTTAGTTACTGTACGAATGTCATCGTGCTCTTCAGTTTGAAAAAATGAGCTCAAGCACAAAAATTAGATTCTTTATAGAAAAAAGTGAAAAAATTAGGTGGCATAATGACATTTAAATGTTATTTTCACTTTTTCCTAAATAGAAGCAGCAATAGAATTTTTTTTCAGAAGTTGCTTCACTGTACCTATGTGAATAGCTTGATTGTAGTAAATCTTCTTACAATAGGGTCATCTAATTCATAAGGTTTATTATGTAATGTACTACTGGTCGCAATAAAGATCTATTGATATAATAAGTAGATTTTCATTTAGGATATCAAGTTATTAACCTTTGTGCTATGAATGGGTTCTGGAAAATTTCTTGAAATGTCAGCCAAGCCTCCATAGAAGAAGCTGAAAATATCGCCCTTTCACAATTTTATAATGAAAATCGTTTTAAAAAAATGCTATAAATGAGACATTGTCTTTCCCGTACCTGATACCATTATTTTCAGTTCCTACCGCTTTCAGTTTTCTACCCATCCCACGGAAGTGACCGCAGAAAGACTTCACCCGTTAAGGGGCAGGCGAACGCACACCGACAAGGAGGGCTGGTCGTAATGCACGAGGAAGGCGTTTTTTAGTGACCCCTCTTCTGAAACTTGCGGAGAGTGCAAATGAATCATATATCAGTGGAAAATATAGAAATAATGGGGGTTTATATACAAATAAAAATTATTTTTAACCGACATTTCTTAAATTAACCAAATATTAGTTCTGTTATGCATTTGTAATAAGATAATTAACACTCAAAGTATAGTCCATTTTAATCTATTAACTTTAGTCATCTACTAGCCAATTTCTCGATCTCACGCTGATACCATTCCTTGGCTGTCAATGAACTTCAGGACCACAATTTCGACTTTCACAAAATTATTAAATCTTTCCCCTAGAAGGAAATGGCCCATGGATTGAACCAAGTATTAATTCGATGGTGCTAGGTATAGACTGTATGTTGGATGAGCCAGGAGTACGAACTCATGAAGTTCTTTAAGCATTTAAATTTAGCACAACGGGAAGTATTAGGATGTGCATTAGTTTATTGGAATGTAACTGTTTTTCGGTTGATCAAAGCAGGATAACGCATAAAAAAATTCGCAAAAAATTCTTTCTAGTTGTTCTTAGTAGAGTTAAATTCGTAGAGGATCCATCCGGAACAAATACGAAACGGATAACCCCTTCAAAATTCCAAAACACGCAAAGCATGGACTTTCCCTCCCACCCCAAAGCCCTCTCGCAGCAACCGGAAAAGCACTTTGACCGCGATCTAGAAAATACTTAAGGGTATTCAGATTTAGACAGTAAACCTAATTTGCAATACAGGTGAGAATCTTCAGATAAACTCTCATATCATAAGGGTTTTTCAATAATTTCCCACAAATTTCAGAACTCTTAGCTGAGTGCTGAGGAGTAAATTCGTCTCTTCTTTCACCTTTCCCATGGAGAGTAGATGACAACTAACAGTATCTATCGGCAAGCCAAATTCCCTGGGTAATTCGCGTGTACTTGTCGTCGGATTTGTCTCAACAGCTTCCTGCAGGACCTCATCAATATCCATTAGTTATCCCCCGATGGTGGATAACCGGAGCCCTTGTTCCTTTCCAACGTCGTACTTCCACCGCTAATTTTTTCAAACCAATACCATGGTATGGTTTCTCTTTATTTTAGTAATTTCACAAGTTGTTTTAGCCGCTGTGATTTTTTTTTCTTTTTTTTTTTTCAGTAATGCCTTAAATTACGAGAATTCTGTATGACACTGTCAAGTTCCCTCTTTGCAAGTAAAAATTAAATTGAAGCTCTTTTTGAGAAGTTGAATGGGATTTAACAAGCTTAGAAAATGCTTTAAAGGGCTTATTAAGTATTGGTAATTAATAAATAGGATTAAAACATTAAAAGTCCTTTGAAATCTTGAATTTGATAAAACGGTTATTTTTCTTTTATGCACCCCTTTACTTTATGAAAGGCTCTCTCATTTATTTTGTAATTTCGTTATTAATTAGAAATTTTAATATTGATTTTTATTAACATCAGGCTTTTTGAAATATGGAGCTTATCTCAAAGCGGCTGGTTACAATTATTTTTCTATGATTCTAGAGTATGAAATGTTTTTTTTATTAAACGTCACAAAACAATTTCAAGTATTAATTTTGTGACAAACCTTTGTTATTTAAAAAAATTATACACTTAATTACCGGGATCATAGAATAAGAATATATTAAACTATTATTCTGAAAAATTATTCAAAAAAGTGAATAATTGTTAAATTAACAAATAAAGAAACAGGAGCTTAAATATAAAAAAATGAACCATTAGAGGTGAGTGATAGCAATCTTTACCGAAATTGACTACAGATATTTGATTACCAATAACATCTGTATTTTATTAATCGACAATGAAATTTCTCATATATGAAATCTTATCACGAAATATACATGATCGTATACTTATAGGCCGAATATAGAAATGACAAATATTATTTACAATTACTTTTAAGCAAAACAGTATTAGAAAAAAGTTTATATTTGATGTAGGGACAAATTTATTTAAAAAAATCATATTTAGCACTTAACCTATCAAATAATACATTTAATCAAATTGTAAAATAATTAATTTTAGTACTCATAAAACTAAATCTCAAAACCAAGTCGAAAAAAAAGTACAAAAGGGACAACCGATTGAGATAAATTTTAGTAAAATTGATCGTTTCATTATGTTTGTTAGACCCAGTGAAAAACAGCTAACTGTGTTGAAAACTTCTTCAGTATTTAAGAATTATTTAATACTTGATAAGCTGATTTTTTTTTGGGGGGGGGGGGATTTTTATAAACTATTTTCTTACGAATTTTTTTATTTTGTTTCAGACCCAGATATTTTATTTGAAACTGGTATAAATAAATAAAATGTTTTAATAGATTTTTTTTAAACATTTATAAAAAAAACAACAACTTAAGAATGAAAATTACATACTCCAATATATCTAGTATTATACATTATATCATCTATTATTAGTAAATCAGATGGGTTTAATCAAATTAATCTCCCATTAGCTGATGAGATTCTATGTATCCTAGAGACGAGGATAGTTTAATGCAAAATATTGTTTCACTCAAGCTAACATGTGGTTAAGTGATTTAATTAAAACATTAGGATAATTGAGAGCTTTTTAATTGCCTTGTCCGTCACCATCTCAAGTTTTCAAGAATGCTTCCCCTGCATTTGCGTCCTAAAAAAATAAATAAATAAATAACAACTGTCTGAAACTGCGTCGACTAAGAAAATATCTTAGCATCATACTTAATGTTATGAACTTTTCGTGTCATGTTAACCCCACTCACAATAGTCGGATTTTATGAGGACGTAAAGAAAGAAATAATGGTTCGACAAGTAGGAGCTGAGTGAAATAGGCATATTTGTTATGTTTATATAACTTCTGGAGGTATAAAAAAAAAATATATTATAATAGACTTAAAGACCTAAAAAGGGAAAACAGCTGAGCCATTCAACAATTTACAAAATGTAGCCTAATTATTGTACGTAAATTTGGAGGCTCGACCCTCTTCCTAATTTACAATCTTAAATATCTTCCCAAACATGCGTTTTTTTTTTAATTTAAAATAAAAATTATATAAAATTATATTACTTAACCTATTAATTTATGTATTTTTTCATATATGAAGATCAAATTTAAAATTTTATTTTATTTGAAAGCCGGAGAGAACCATGGGCGTAAAATGTGTGACTACTAATTATTGATTTAGCCTGGCCGCTAAGCGCTTACAAACTGGTAAATTTCATCCTATTCTAAGCATTTATTCTGAAAATTGTATACTTTAGCAAAATTCCAAAAACGTTAGTGAATTAAATTTTACGCCTTTATAAAAAAAGAGGATATTGCGGCTATAAATCTGGACTCACACAAAACCAGCCAGGACAGATTTAGATTTTTTATTCTGTTCCCTTGCACTAAAAATTATTAAAACTTACTTGGAATTAAATACCACAAAAAATAATATTTATAAAATTTAAAAGTAAATAACGAGTGTCTTTTTAATTGACAATGTCAGCTCCTCCGAGCATAAGGCAATATATTCATCGGCCTCGGAGGTTGGACTCTCGACACTAGTGCGGGGAATTTAATAACTTATCAGACTTGTCCTGGTCGCATAAATTGTAAATGCACCGGCCAGGATAGCTGGAGTTCCTGGATGAGACAGTTAGATTTTTTATTTTGTTCCCTTGCATTAAAAATTGTTAAAATTTACGTAGTATTAAATACCACAAAAAATAATATTAATAAAACTAAACCTTATCCAACCCGCATACGATTTCCACCAAAAATAATTTATTTCAAGGGTTTTTTAATGAAAAGCCTAAATATCTAATTTGCTCTCTGCCCACCCAACACTTTAAATTGCATTCTTAAATAACTTTATTAATAAGGGTTTTTAAAAAATGTTATATAAGAGTAAATAAAAATACATTTTGCACGTATGATTTTAGACACATTTTTTAAAAATGATGATGGGGGAGATTTAACATTATGGTCTTCTTTAAAACCTCCTTTAATATCTGATTTTAGTTTAATATGAACTGTGTTCAACTGTTTGGAAAATAAATCGTAAATACAAAATTTAGTTAATATATTTTGATAGGATTTCTTTGTCTATACAAATCTACTCATAGATGGCAGTTTACCATTCATAATGAAAAAAAAAACATGTTAAATAATGAATTTAATTATTTTAAATATATTGAATAATTATATCCCTTCANTGATTATTTAATTATTATTAAAATACATTTAAAAGTAATTATATTCAACTTACTAAGTTTCACTGTGTAAAGTGACAACAGCTGCCTAGAGTATATCTACTTTTATAAAACAAAAATAATTTTAGCATGGGCTAATATTTCCCTTAAAATAGAAATTTAACAGAAAAATGAAAGGAAAAAAATTTTATAAATAAAAAAAACAGGAAAACAGATGGACAAGATGTAAATAATATAATCCACTCTTAATATTACGGTTATTCATGATGGAAAAACACAAAAATTTTCAATTATTATGTGTTTTATGATTCTCGATTCTATATTTTCCAATTCATATATTGTCTATTACAAATTTGCCAGACAACATCTTGTTAAAAGCTTAATTTAAAATATACCTATAAAGAGTAAATCATCTTTTAACTGGACGTTATAATCAAGAAATAGCGTTCGTGTATTTAATGAGCGTCTTATAAAAAGAGGTTTTTTTTTTTTAATTTTAAATTTTCTGCATTGGTTTAAGAGCAAAATGTGCACTCTACAGAGCGTTTATGAACCGAGGTTTAGAGGCATACAAAGGGACGGAAAACTATAAAATTAATGGCTTACAGTTGAGGGCGAGGTGAAATGGGAGATGTCAGAGAAAATAATTTCTTCTAGAGAAGTAAGTCGTAAACTAAATGTCCGGAACGAATTTCCGTCCAGGCCTTTGATCATGCACGCGGAGTACGTGCAGTCGAATTCGGTCCCTCCTCGGAAAGGAGTTTTTGAATAGAATTTGTCTCGATAAACAAGAATAAAAAGTCTTAGGAGCCTAACTGCCTTGCTAATAGCTTTTTTAATGACCATTCAGGTCGTTCGAGTACCAATGAGAACAAAACAGTCTCCTTATTCAGTTTTAAATATAAAGTGGCTTTTGTTTTCTTCCGGCTCATCAAACAAAAATATATATCTTAATTAGTAGTCGTTAACCGTTGACACGTACTCGTTTAATTGTCTGACTTTGTAATTAACTATTCATAGAGCTCAAACAGAAAATTTCCCACAAGTTACAGAAAAGAAATAGATTAACATTAATTCTTTATATTATTTTTATTGATAATATCTGTTAATATCTACTCTTATGTTATTAATCTTATATACCTGTTGAATTAAAATTTCTTATTCAAAATACAATTTTTTCTTTCTTAATTTTCGGTGAATACATATGTGAAATAATATCCTTGTAGACCATAATATATGAATATAGGAAAATGCTCTAATATTTTGAGATTTATTTAAATGCTATAAGGTCGTTCTAAAAACTAAGAAACGTATCTCAACAAGTGAATATTTTTATTCTTTATAAAAGTAAATTTTTCACACTAAGACATCTCTAATACATTTTGAAAACAAACATATAAGTTTACCACTAATTCTCTACAATAATAATATACATTGAAAATCAAATTATACATTAAAAATTCCTCATAAAAATCATACTTTATATAATACATACTTCATATAATATTATAATAAATATTCATTTCTGCTCGACTTAGGCATATATCCCGAGGGGGACCAAAATATTCATGTTGGGTCATTTTCAACGAATATTAAATTCTCAGGCATCATCCTACATTGAAAGAGCAAAAATGTAGTTCTCCTAAATATATATATATGTTTCAAGTAATAGAGTCAAAATCAGTATTTAAGCTAATTTTTTTATGTGTTTTTAATGGTAAAAATCGTACCAGAGGCAGAGTAAGTTTAAAGAAAGACTATAATATAAAATATAAATGTCTTCGTTATTATTAGCGTTGGGAATAAAAATGTTACAATACCTGTAAATTCTTGTTCTTTCTCTATTCCCTCGTGCTGGTAAGCGTAGAGTACCTGTAAAATGCAATTTATAAAATTTTTATTTTATAAAATTTAACTAAGACGTATATTAAAAAATATATTTAATAATGTATTTTAGAGTGATGGTCGGGTCCTCTTATTTTAAAATATAGGAAACAATTTAAGATTGTATAAGGGACGCTTTTTAAAAACAAATTTATTATTGTAATTAAAATGGGGAGGAGAGACCCCCACTTCACCTTCCCGGCCAGTCTAGGGCAAACTTTAGTGGTCTACTTAATACAATTGCTCTCTCTGGCTTGTAAACTAAATTTCCTCATTTACACTTCTTTATATCCATCTTTTATGAGGCATGGGAAATCTGCTAAGATTGCAGAGCTTCTATGTGACAGACTTTATTTTGATAGAGGGTTATCAAATGACATCCAATTGTCAATTGCGCTTTCGGCCAATTGACATTGATTGCACAGGGCCACCCATAAAAAGGTGGCTGAGCTCCGAAGATGGAATCAATGATTCCAAATGAGCTCAGCAATTAATATATATAATTTAGGGTAGGATAATTTTTTTCCATAACCTATTTTATGTGAATAACGTTCTGAGATTATAAATTAGTTAAAATCTCTAAAGTACAATACACATCAGGTCGGAATGACGAATTAGTCTTTTGTATTATTGAGATTTTCTTTTGTTACAGCGATCACTGGTACTTGTTTAAAATAGCTCTTAATTTTCAAATGTTTTTGGGCCTAGCTGACGTTGTACACTTGCAATAAAAGGCAGGCATTTTTAATAGTATCTACTTTATCCGCTTATTTAACAGATCCGACTTAACTAACCACTAAGTATAATCAGTGTGGAAATGACATTTTTTATTTTTTTTTTATTTTTTTATAATCGCCAAACAGAGTCATTAGCGCGAAATGAAATATTGTTTACAAAAGTCATTATACGCGAAGGGCTAGGTTAGCCTTATTTAATAATAATAGCTGAAAGGATTTTGTCATTTCGATGATAAATATTTTTTAGCGTTAGAAATTAAGTATGACCTTCAGAAAATTAGATAATTTCTATTCTGCTCCTCCTCAATCTCCTTTTCAATTTTGAAAGTAAAGAAATTTAATCAATTTTAAGTTTGTTGGGAGATAAAGCTCTTCATCACTTCTCAGTAAAATTTTTCAACGAGATAACTTTATTATTACACATTCCATCCATATTCAAATTTTGACTTCTTATTGAACTAAACTTTCTTATTTCTTGACATAAAAACTCTTCCTGAAATATGATCAATCTAGTAGAAGTTAGTATTAACTCATCTTATTTTATTTCATATTCAATATAAATTAAATTTTTAATCCATTCATGATATTTGAATAATGTCATTTAGAGGTTCTTCTTAATATAAATTGCAAAAATGTGAAGCCACATTACTTATCCCGCTAGAAAAACACTTTCTGAAGAAAATCATAGAAGAATATATATAATTTAGGAAAAATAATTTTTATGCCTTGATAATGTCAGAATTATAGTCTATATCTCATATTATAGTCCTTAAATACTTATTTTATTTTATTAGGCTCTGTTCCAATCTAATATCTTCAGAATAAATATTTGATAATAAAATTTTAGTAGAAAGAGTTCTTGAAGGTCACATTGGTCTTTTATTTAATTATTAGAAAGAAAATTTCAAGATTTCAGATTTGTAGGTAAAAATCAGCAAATTACATATAATGTACGTAAAACAATGACAGAGGCACAAATTCAAAATAACTGTTCATCAGAATCACCCATCAACACTTAACACCAGAAAAATCAGCTCAATAAATTAGTAGAATTATTTATTTAAAAAAAAAACACTGTGCAATCATTTAATAGATTTAAAAAATAAAACTTTTGACAGAACAGCTCAATTAGGATATAGACACAATCTGGATATCAACATAAGTTCAACATAAGCTAAATTGCACTGAACAACAGGGCTACACAATAATATCAGATGAATATCGGAATCATATCATCAATAGCATATCACAGTTAGCCGTAAAGACAACAATTCGATGTACTGAAATCCAGTACGAATCAGAATACATTAGCACATTATAGCTTTCAGTAAAACAGAAGCTACTAAGTACAATAGCATCAAATCATAACCTACATTTCCACAATTTGAAGTTATTTTTTAAATGGATTTCCCATAGAAAAATACACATATTTATCCATATTTTAATGTCTTCTCCCAGTTTATCTATCATATCAGAAATATAAAAATATATAATTTTATACTTTGTTAGTAATACGTTATATTAAAAGTTATTGTACTCATTAAAGGAAAATAAAAGTATCATTTGACCTTTTGGATCCATAATGGCATTTAAAATTTACATTATTCTTAAATAACGAGAAAATAGCTTGTTAGATATATTAAGAGTTGAACACAGACAGTGACAGTGAACGCATGTATTCGGCCACGAGAATGGACAATGTCCGAAAGCGCTCGCCAACAGATGGTTTGCAGAAACCAATGAAGACGGACAATGGAAGGTATGACGGTTAGATATATCTTAGTTAAAACGGTTTATATATATATATATATATATATATATATATATATATATATATATATATATATATATATATATATATATATATATATATATATATATATATATATATATATATATATATATATATATATATATATATATATATATATATATATATATATATATATATATATATATATATATATATATATATATATATATATATATATATATATATATATATATATATATATATATATATATATATATATATATATATATATATATATATATATATATATATATATATATATATATATATATATATATATATATATATATATATATATATATATATATATATATATATATATATATATATATATATATATATATATATATATATATATATATATATATATATATATATATATATATATATATATATATATATATATATATATATATATATATATATATATATATATATATATATATATATATATATATATATATATATATATATATATATATATATATATATATATATATATATATATATATATATATATATATATATATATATATATATATATATATATATATATATATATATATATATATATATATATATATATATATATATATATATATATATATATATATATATATATATATATATATATATATATATATATATATATATATATATATATATATATATATATATATATATATATATATATATATATATATATATATATATATATATATATATATATATATATATATATATATATATATATATATATATATATATATATATATATATATATATATATATATATATATATATATATATATATATATATATATATATATATATATATATATATATATATATATATATATATATATATATATATATATATATATATATATATATATATATATATATATATATATATATATATATATATATATATATATATATATATATATATATATATATATATATATATATATATATATATATATATATATATATATATATATATATATATATATATATATATATATATATATATATATATATATATATATATATATATATATATATATATATATATATATATATATATATATATATATATATATATATATATATATATATATATATATATATATATATATATATATATATATATATATATATATATATATATATATATATATATATATATATATATATATATATATATATATATATATATATATATATATATATATATATATATATATATATATATATATATATATATATATATATATATATATATATATATATATATATATATATATATATATATATATATATATATATATATATATATATATATATATATATATATATATATATATATATATATATATATATATATATATATATATATATATATATATATATATATATATATATATATATATATATATATATATATATATATATATATATATATATATATATATATATATATATATATATATATATATATATATATATATATATATATATATATATATATATATATATATATATATATATATATATATATATATATATATATATATATATATATATATATATATATATATATATATATATATATATATATATATATATATATATATATATATATATATATATATATATATATATATATATATATATATATATATATATATATATATATATATATATATATATATATATATATATATATATATATATATATATATATATATATATATATATATATATATATATATATATATATATATATATATATATATATATATATATATATATATATATATATATATATATATATATATATATATATATATATATATATATATATATATATATATATATATATATATATATATATATATATATATATATATATATATATATATATATATATATATATATATATATATATATATATATATATATATATATATATATATATATATATATATATATATATATATATATATATATATATATATATATATATATATATATATATATATATATATATATATATATATATATATATATATATATATATATATATATATATATATATATATATATATATATATATATATATATATATATATATATATATATATATATATATATATATATATATATATATATATATATATATATATATATATATATATATATATATATATATATATATATATATATATATATATATATATATATATATATATATATATATATATATATATATATATATATATATATATATATATATATATATATATATATATATATATATATATATATATATATATATATATATATATATATATATATATATATATATATATATATATATATATATATATATATATATATATATATATATATATATATATATATATATATATATATATATATATATATATATATATATATATATATATATATATATATATATATATATATATATATATATATATATATATATATATATATATATATATATATATATATATATATATATATATATATATATATATATATATATATATATATATATATATATATATATATATATATATATATATATATATATATATATATATATATATATATATATATATATATATATATATATATATATATATATATATATATATATATATATATATATATATATATATATATATATATATATATATATATATATATATATATATATATATATATATATATATATATATATATATATATATATATATATATATATATATATATATATATATATATATATATATATATATATATATATATATATATATATATATATATATATATATATATATATATATATATATATATATATATATATATATATATATATATATATATATATATATATATATATATATATATATATATATATATATATATATATATATATATATATATATATATATATATATATATATATATATATATATATATATATATATATATATATATATATATATATATATATATATATATATATATATATATATATATATATATATATATATATATATATATATATATATATATATATATATATATATATATATATATATATATATATATATATATATATATATATATATATATATATATATATATATATATATATATATATATATATATATATATATATATATATATATATATATATATATATATATATATATATATATATATATATATATATATATATATATATATATATATATATATATATATATATATATATATATATATATATATATATATATATATATATATATATATATATATATATATATATATATATATATATATATATATATATATATATATATATATATATATATATATATATATATATATATATATATATATATATATATATATATATATATATATATATATATATATATATATATATATATATATATATATATATATATATATATATATATATATATATATATATATATATATATATATATATATATATATATATATATATATATATATATATATATATATATATATATATATATATATATATATATATATATATATATATATATATATATATATATATATATATATATATATATATATATATATATA